>NQII01012524.1:5655-22498 GCA_002778355.1 Clitarchus hookeri
GCTACTGGGTGGCCCTTGTGGGAGGGGGGGTGATGGGGTATGTCATGCGTTGTGGCAGCTGAGCTACGTGCAATATGGCACGCGTCAAGGTATGACATAAATTATGTGGCTGCCATTTCGAAAATCATTTCATGCTGTTTAAAATGGCGGACAAGTGACTTCGTTTACACACACATGATACATAGTTATAATATATACTGCCAGCCTACAAAGTTAAGTTGCAGTTGATTAGATGGTTGCAACGATATAGCATACTTAAAATCTTTATATGGCCATCATTTTGAAAATATGTCTTTGGCACACTTAAAACCTACCGCAGTACTACTTGATTGTGAAATGTGGTACCATTCAATCTTTTCAAGAGATGACAAACTTAATTTCTTCATATGGCGCTCGTACAAAAAGGCCACCAAAAGTGGCTGTTTGTTGATTACATTATTTTAGTGTTAGTTATTATCAGCATACAAAATTTGGTTGAAATTGGATGGAGCGATATGGTACATATGCCAAATAAACCAAGTATTTGCATAACCACCATTTGAAAATAAGAGCTTAATCAATTTAAATTGCTTATTTTTACATTGCCTACCATATTATTACTTATGTGCCAAATTTGGCAAGAATCTGTTGGTTTGTTTCCAAGATATAATGTGAAAGTTTTATTTTCCCACATGGTGCTATAGCTTTAGTTTTTCCATGTGGTGCTAACTTCAAAATAGAGGGCGAGCAACAATATCTGTGCCTAAATTCAATGCTTACATGGTGCACTTTCAACATACATAATTTGGTTCAAATTGGCTGAATGGTGCCCAGATATGGCATAGCACACACAGTTTTGATGGCTGCCATTTTGAAAGTAAGCACCTGGTGTTAGTTTTTTATTCTGCTAATGGTGGGCAGGTCATATTAATAAGATGTCTTCTTATTTAAGTTTGATTCAGGTTGGGTTTTTTTTAATTCTTTGCATCACTTTGGGGTGACAGTTTTTAAACACGTAGACAGGTAACATCACCTACAAAGAAAGCAGCTGCCTGTTACATCTAAGCACATAAAAATGGTTTTTATATTTTGATTTGCAAACTGGATTGCTAGAATTAAATGTTGAACAGGTACGTCGAGAGTTACTAATAGTGTGCAGGTGACCTAGCTGTAAATTGTGACGCGATAATAATAATAATGGGTTATATCAGTTACAAATTACAGTGGACTGTCGAAAAATGTCCATACATCTGTAATTTCACTAGATGAGGGTTCTGACATGTACGTCAGTATAATACAACTTCTAATATTATTATACTTCATGTTGAGTATGAGAGCTGTAAATTATCTGTGAATGAAGCTTACCTAGTAAACACAATAAAACTTATAATTTTTGAAATGAGTATTACTGTGTTAATAGTACTGTAAATAATACATTAAAAAACATTTCACCTGAACTTGTTTAAATAAAAAATATAGCATCTCAAAATACTGTGACACAGAATGCAAGCTGAACGAAAACTGTAAAACCCTTTAAAATGAAAATGATATGTAAGCCAAATTTTAATTTTGATATCCCACGAGCATTTGATCATCTATAGCATGGGGAGAGGTTATTGACGAGCAGTATTTTCACCACAGGCAGATGTTGAAGGAAAGCTTCAGCATTGGGAGGAGTGTAACCATGAACATCTCCACTTCCAAACCAGTCGGCACACAGAGGGAGGGCGCAAGGTCGCCCGCCACACATGTTGCTGGGCAACTAGCTCCTACCCCACATAAGGGTAGGAGAGTGAGTATCACCAAGGACAGCGGAAGCTAATCTATCCAAGCCGCTTATGCTAATCTATCCAAGCCGCTTATTTACATGTTGGTGGCACCTTGGGTGCGATTGTGTTTCCCTGCAAAATACTTGTAATTTTGAAACAGAAATGAATAAGACTATCATAATTTATTTCTTCATGGTCTTCAATATTTATCCATTGTTACCCACATCCTCATATTTTCCAGTACACTTAATGCCCGTCGCAAGTTACGCTGCACTCGCACTCTGGTTCTGTGCTTAACCATTATTAAAAGACAAAATATGTCTAATAGACCTGTACAGCATATCAGTTTATTCAAAAGATGCGTCTATTGAAATAAATTAATATAAACTCTAAGATTTCCTGCAGGAAGTTACTGAAAATAAACTTAATATTTGGTAATACAAGTTGCTCGATGTCTGAACAATTTTTTGGCAACAATGGGAGCTACCATATTTAATTGGTTCTAAGCTGCCCCTGATTTTTTGGAAAATATATTTGGAAGAAAAATTTTTTGTATGATGCCTCCAAACCTTTGAGAAATTACCCAATCTGTGATAAGTTGGGTTGTTTCCTACATGTGTAATTTATCACAAGTGGTTTATACTTACTTTGTTTGTTTTGAACTAACAGTAATTTATATATAAATTACAACATCCCACTTATAATTAATATGAATAAAAACCGAATTAGTATGTCGGTAATCCCTAGTAAGAAATAGTAATTGTGCAAAATATTAAAGTGAGTGCTCACGAATGCTGTGTGTTGTCCCTTTGGTCTTTGATGTAATATTTAGACTTGCTTTGTTTGCAAGAGGTGGAGGAATAGTACCTGAAAGTAAAACTTAAGCTGGGCTTAGGAAAGTTGAAAGTAATCATGAATGGATTATTTAAATACATTGGGAGCCACAGGTTGAACCACTATTTAAGTAGTGAAATATATTTATAAAATTAGTTAGGTGTTTGAGTGGTGGAGTGNGGAGCCACAGGTTGAACCACTATTTAAGTAGTGAAATATATTTATAAAATTAGTTAGGTGTTTGAGTGGTGGAGTGTCTGTGTTGCCTTAATCAATTTGCTGTACTGATGGCTGGTGTGTAAAGGTTCCCCAATAGGAAAGGTGAAGTGCTCCCTAGCACATATGTAGATTGCACTTGGCATTTCTCAGTAGTGTGTTGTGTACTAACACACAAAACCCTTTTGTTACAGTAAACATAATTTCATCATTTACTTTTACTATCAAAATAAACATAACACTTGTGTTGTTAAGCAAGTGTTCATTTACCAAAATTGTTGCAACTCNTTTACTTTTACTATCAAAATAAACATAACACTTGTGTTGTTAAGCAAGTGTTCATTTACCAAAATTGTTGCAACTCGAACTCAAAATTTAAAATATTGCAAATGTATGTATTCCTCAATTTTTTTAAACTAAANTATTGCAAATGTATGTATTCCTCAATTTTTTTAAACTAAATTTTTACATTTGTTTAATTATTTTTGTTTGAATATGCCTGGACTGAGAAAAAATACTGTTCTCAGAATAAGATAAAAAAATTTGCCATTATAAATGAACAGTAGTTTGAAATGAAATGTTCCATTATCAAATTGTTTGCTAGCTCAAAACAAATTGCATAAATCTCTTTGGGTCTGGATGTATGTACAAAAGTAATGGTTTCTACTGCATAAATTTAAAAGAATGTCGCAAAATATTGTATGATGAAGTAACTCTTCAAATTTTTATTGACGAATGTACAAAAAACAGTTACCTGCTGGCTGAGAGAGAAACTTTTCGTTGTCTTTTTTTATTATTATTTAATATGTAAATGCTGCTTTGGGCCTCTTTGCCCACATAGTCAGTTTGTTATGCATATTTAATTGTGTAGTTTTGCAGCTTTACATGCTATTAACACATAGTAAAACTTAATAAATATGAGAGAGTGATGCATTTGCATCTGCATCTGCTTGACATAGCTGCTCTAGGTATTTTTTTCCCAGCTTGAACATTTCAAAAGGTCTGTCGCTTGGAATGACCTTTCAACATACAAACTGAAACTTTTATTGATCTGAAATTGAAGTAACTGATAATAGAAACTACTAGTTTCATAACAAAGCAATAATATGTTTACTTTATAATATGTGTCAAACAGAACTAGTTGTCAATAGAAAAAAAAGAATCTTTAAATTAATCGTAACATGATGAAATTTGTAATACATACTCAAAATTTAAAAATATAGTAGCTTTTTAGAACTCAATCTGCATGAGACGTATCGGAAAAATACAGAACTTTTAAAGAAATAAAATAAATATAACTTGGAACACGCTGATGTCTGTAGAAATTTAATATCAGTAGGTGGTTTGATTTTACCTTTGTTAGAAATGGTCTTCCCATCAAAATGTATATTTTACTCTAATTGTATTGCATGCTCTTCAGTGGCCTAAGTTTGAATCATTGTTTTCATATAACTTACCACTGGCTGTATTTCCATTACATTTACGTACCGGTCATTTCTTCGATTTTTCCGGAAGTCTTCCAGGGAAAGCTACCATATTTTGTTTTCCGGAAATGTGTACATTCTTCCAATTTTTTGTTAATTGATTCATCAAAAAATAATTTTTGCGATTATTTTACGTTAAAGCATGGAAATCGTAGTGTTGTGACGATATAGATTGATACTCATTTTGCCTGCATCCAAGCAATCATGTTACGATAGGGCGACAATCAATTTTTGCATATCTATTGTTTGTTGGAGTTGCATTTTTCCTTCTGTGCGAGTTTTTGATAGCTATTGGATTTGTTTGTGAATACGTGTGGACATTGATTTTACCATGAAGAGTTTCAATTTGAAGTCTAGTTGAAACATGTGTTAAAGGATTTTAATACAGTGTGCGATAAAAGCTGTATGTAACTATGTATGGACTGTGATTACAATGTGGTGTGTATTATGTCTCTTGCCAGCCATGTTTTTGTGAGGTCTTCATAGGTCACTTATTGCAGACTCTGCAAAGTTTTAAACTAAAGATGAGTAGAAAAAAGCAGTATTACTACCAGACATTCTGGGAATCATACAGTGTAGAGTTTCCATGTATTAAAAAATCAGACAAGGGTGATAGGTTTGGCTTTTGTAGTATATTCTGATGCGACACAAACATTGCACATGGTGGGAAAACAGATATAAGTGTACATGTTAAAAGCGCAAAGCATGTCTTCAACATAAAGTGCCAGGAAGAAAATCAGAACATTTCTAAGTTCTTTGGAAAACCTAGAAATGCTGGTTCGGACGTTACACAAGCGGGTGCTTGTTTACTTCTTTTTTTGGTAGAGCAAAACATTCTCCTAACTGCCGCAGATCATGCAGGTTTGCTACTAAAAAAATGTTCCCGGGCTCTGAAATTGCAAAAAAAAGTATGGATGTGGTCGTACAAAAACCTTAATTGTATAGGAAATGGCTTCTGATGCAAAATGTAGTGTAGTACAATGTTTGCAGAATCCACCATTTTCTGTTTCAACTGATAGAAGTAACGACACCAATTCAAAGTCTTATCCCATTGTAGTGACATTTTACAATGATACACAGGAGAAAATTGGGAACTCTGTTCTTTCTAACCCTGCCTGGGAAGGAGATTTTACTAGACAGATTATAAGTAATTTAGTGCGTGCACAGCTTGATTGTAATAACATTCCCGCAGATAATGCAGCTGTAATGGTTGGCCATAAAAATGGTGTTGCAGCAGTGTTGAAAAAGAAACACCCTGGGCTTAATGTGATTGGTTGCATTTGTCACCTGATAAATTTATCTGCAGAAAAGGCTGTATCTGCTTTGCCAGTAAAAGTTGATGACATTCTTGTGGACATTTTTTATTATTTGGAAAAAAGTTTAAAGAGAAAAGAAAGGTTAGAATAATTTCAAGAGCTCCATGATACAGAAGCTAAGAAAATACTCGAGCATGTCTGTTCAAGATGGCTTTCTCTTGGAAGAAGTTTGTTGAGGTTTTTTGAACAGTGGGAATCATTGTTTAGTTTCTTTAAGGGAGATGTTGTAAATGAGAAACCTTCATCTTCAAGTCTCACCTCTTCCAAAATACACAAACTACTATCATCATCTTGTTCAACCTCTGATGGGATATGTCAGAAAAACATAAATGAGAAAAGGAATAATTTGTGTTCTGCTACTGATTCCAGAAAAAAGAGGATTACTTTGACATCAGCAAACAGTGATGCTCCTATTCTGAAGAATACAAGTCCTTTTGTAAATCGGGAGGAAAAACTATTTATGTTCCTTTCGTCTGACCTAAATAAAGCATTTTGTGCATTTCTTCTAGGTGTCCTCTCAATGAAAAACAGAATTTAATTCTTTAATCAGCATCTCCACACATTCATATTTTGAGAGAACTGTTGCTTAATTTTCTAAAAGCATTGCTATCAAATTTTGTGAAAGCAAAAGCAGTGAAAAGTTGCTCATTATTTGAAGTGAACTGTCACTCTATTCAGAATCAGAAAGACTACACTGAATTAGTAATAGGAAGTTAATCATCAAACATTGTGAAAACACTTGAAGAAAAGATAAAACAAGTTTTCTTTGCATTTGTCAGGACTTTGTTACAGCATGTGGCAATTTTTGCCTGTACAAGAAGGTGAAACTAGGAATGCAGCTATCGACAAAACTTAAAAACAATTCTCAATTCTTCAGATAGACGACATTTCAGCTGTTAGTGCTACAGGAGATAGTGATGATGTTAAGTGGGCCAAGTTATCCAGGATTCGTGGTATTGCTGGCATTTTAAAATACAATAGAATATGCAGAATAATGTTGTCCATCCTGTCCATTCCACACAGCAATGCAGAATGTGACCGTGTTTTCAGTTTGGTGAGAAAAAAACCAGGACCCAGTTCAGATCATCCATGTCTAATGATACTATAGAATCAATATTAGTTTGTGAAATGCAGGAAATCAGGCTTATGTTATGAACAAAATTTTAGTGCAGTATTCTTAAAGAAAGCCACAGCTGCTTCTTTAAAATCACAGTGTTCCATTTCAACATAAACAGCAGAATACAACACAACATAGCAAAAATAGATAACAGTTGTATGACTCCAGTGCTTTAATTTAAGTAGGAAGATAGTTTTAGTTCATTATTTTGTGCAGATTTAACCAATTAAGCTAACAACGCAATGCAGATTTCTTGGAGAAAGCTACAGGCGCTAGTTACAGCTTTAAAAGTACTGTGCTCTGATGCTTTGTCTCACATTCCACAAAAAGTGGAAAGTTAACTAAAAAACATAATGTTAATATTTTATTATGTTAGTGTAATAGAGCATAATGGGCCTTTTTAATGTTAAGCAGTAGTGTGTTGGTAAGCCTACATTGTTTAGTGTAATTTTTATTCATTAATTTAATAATTTTATTGTTTTTACAAAATCTTCCTAATTATGATTTTTTAAAGTTGGCAGGTAGGCATTTAGCATAAATCACATTGTGTTCAAAGAAGCAAAATAATGCACATGTTTTTCTGTGTCTGTAAATGAGGACCAACAAAAAAACAGCATGGCTGATGCATTCACATGTTCAAAATCACACATGCTGCTATAATTTGTGTATTTAAAACCGAATAACAGTGTAAATTTGCATCTGTAATTGAAGGTTTTGAACAAAAGTTACATACATTGCTTGATAAAACAATTAAAAAATAGTATTTCGTAACATTTTTTTTTAAGTTGCAATGTGTGTATTGTTTATTAGTTATTTTCGGACCTACAGTATAATCACTGCATTCATTCTCATTATTTTTAACTAATANTGTGTGTATTGTTTATTAGTTATTTTCGGACCTACAGTATAATCACTGCATTCATTCTCATTATTTTTAACTAATATCATCTTGTTTTACACTTCTACCTATTGTAGTTTTACATTGCATTCCATGTTTACAAACAATACCGAAGTTTCGTTTACACCGCGCACCAACCCAAAGATTCAACGTGAAACATGAATTGCAAACCTTGGTTTTGCAGCGTTTATACTTTTCACAAACTGCCTTCCAAAACACTGATTTAAGGTGTCTGGTTAAACATAGTGATTCACAGATTCCTTGCATTTCAATGAATATAATTTAGGCTATTTTAAAGAAGCGCTATATATCACAAAATTTTATGGNGTTTATACTTTTCACAAACTGCCTTCCAAAACACTGATTTAAGGTGTCTGGTTAAACATAGTGATTCACAGATTCCTTGCATTTCAATGAATATAATTTAGGCTATTTTAAAGAAGCGCTATATATCACAAAATTTTATGGAAACAGGATTGATGGCTGCAATGTAAGGGTGGGGAATATTTGCTGACACTGCGACATGAATGTCGCTACACTGACAAGACGTGGCATCGCTGCACTGCGCTACTCGCTCTACTGGAAATTATTAGGTTATCGAAATGAATGTTTTGCTATAATTTTGACTATGCCGAAACAAAGCTAAATAAACCATAATTTATAGTATTTTAGGCAATAACATTGCTTTCAATTGCAGACGTCTTAGTTATGTTGTGTGCTAAGCTTTGTATTCCAAAAATAGGATAGTTTTGGCAGTAAAATTAAAGCCATTTATGAATAATTTAAATACTAACATTTCTCCATAGTAACTTAATGATGAATTAATTTTACGATTGCTTTACAACAAATTTTATTTAAACTGTCAATAAAACCAAAAAAACACACATACTCACTGAAGAGACATAGTTTGTCAAAATTGACTTTCATTTATTCATTATACGTTTTTTTTTTTTTACTTCTAAAACAGCTTTGTTTGTATCGCTCGGCTTGGAGACGGACGGGCACGACGGGGTATTGTAAATCCTGCCTTGCACACACATAAAGCCCCGATCACTGCCAATTTTTTCGCCTTCCACTATATTCGACAATAAAATCTGGAGTCGTGCTGTAATAACCACAACTAAAAGTAGCAATACCAGGTCAATTCCCACGACAGCGGAGTAATGTTCCTGCGACGACAAATTCTCCAAGTCGCTGTCAGTAACAGGAGCAGGATAGTACGTCCCTGCTCGCCGGGTGTTCCATGGCAGCGACCTGTGACACCACAAGTGACATGAGCAACGCCAGTCGCTCTGTTGGGAATGAATAAGATGTGAATTTGAAATTGAAAATATTTATAATTTTGTTTTGCTAAATCACGAAACCAAATGAAGTACAATAAAATGGAATTGAGTAGTATAGGCAATAATTACTATACTGTGGCCTGCAATTGCAATAGGTGTAAAACNAGTACAATAAAATGGAATTGAGTAGTATAGGCAATAATTACTATACTGTGGCCTGCAATTGCAATAGGTGTAAAACAATTATTTTGTCGCTGGCTGATTATATGAAGCGAGATGGAAATGAGAATATGGTAAAATTATGCACACAACTGACAATTAAATTTTTCAATATTATTAAAAGAACACTTATATTTTATTAAAAAATTTAACTGTTTGCCAAAAAATTGAGAATGTCATTTTATAAATTAACATTTAAATTACTAGCCTAATATCAAAATAAGTCAATTTGATGTTAAAACTGTTAAGGTAATTGACTAATATTTCTGAATGTTATTGTGTGTTGTTTCGCTTAAGTCATTATAAAGCGACGTGTAAAAAAATAGCGCATTAATTAATAGGTAGCTACAGAGCAATGTCGCTGCGACTTGATTCTGTAACTTCTGTGTCGCTGGACGAGACATGTCGCAGGTACAAGTTTGTGTCACTCCTCCCATCACTACTGCAATGTTCAAAGTTACTGTACCTCTCCCTAGATCCTGTTCCAAAAATTCATCACCAAACGAGCTGAATCCTACTGAAAGTGAGGTCGATTTCAATTGCGATAGATGATGGTTTTTCCACACTTTTTTCCACCAATTTTACTTCCATTAGGTTTGGTCAAATAAAGTTGTACAGTTATGAAATCATAAATGCCATATTTTTCTGAAAAATTAGTATGGCTTCAATTTTCATCAACTATTTGAAAATTGGACAGGTTCTAAAATTTCATTGATGTTTGACGGTCTCAGCCAAACAGAGTCGTAAACGACCAAAATGGATGTCAAGAAACTAAAAAATAATAAACAATTGCTGGACACGAAGTAGGTTTTGAAGATAATTAATTAAAATAGAAGCTGTTTGGCCATGAATGCTATGTTTAATCAATATTGCACGTAATATTACGAACTTAAATGCATTTCATTCTGTTGTGCAGGAAACATCTCTGATAAATAAAATTTTAATTTAGTTGAGAAGCGAAAACAAATTACAGTATTCTTTACATTTCTTCCGGTAATGACTGCATGAAAAGCAATAGCTAACTATAATAATAATTTTTAAATAATAATTCAAATTAAATTCTACCAGTAAAAAAATTTGACTGGCACATTTTTTAACGCATTAAAGATTATTTGAAACAATTTGTTGGAAGGAAAAAATTTAAGGCCATATTTTGTCCACATTTTATTGTCGAATATAGTGGAAGGCGAAAAAATTGGCAGTGATCGGGGCTTTATGTGTGTGCAAGTGTTAACCGTATGCGTCTCATTATAGATGGAACACAGTGTGTGCTAGGCAGGATTTACAATACCCCGTCGTGCCCGTCCGTCTCCAAGCCAAGCGACAGAAACAAAGCTGTTTTAGAAGTAAAAAAAATTCTACATTAGAAGTGAAAATTATTGACAATATTGTGTGTGTGTGTGTGTTTGTTTAAATACACAAAACGCAAGTACACGTAACTAACGAAAATAAGTGGAAGATAAAGAAAAATATTTTTTAATACCACTTCTTTTCTTTTATTTGATTTATTTAATTAATATATAATCATATTACAATTGCTACTGCACAGAAGGGACTTGTGTTCCCGACGCGATAACTTTTCTTTGGCGAAAATGTAACTTAATTGCAATTTACAGCTACATAAACAAACATGAAAACAAAAAACGAGCAAAATAAAACATTACACACACTGCACATCCTTCTAGTGAACTTGGAATGAACATGTATTTAAAAAGAATGGTTTAGAAGATTGTAATTTCATCCGTCGCCCGTCAAAAGTTAAAGCTTGCCAAGGCCGGACAGGCAGATGCGACTGGTCGTTGTACATCCTGCCTTACGTGCTCCACCTCCGTGATTCATATCCGCAACCGTGCCATTGAAAACAGTAGACTAAAGATGAGGTAGACCAATCTCGCTGGCTGCGCAAAACCATGCTCCATGTCCCAACACAACTGCTTTTCTGCCATTATGTTTAGCACAAAACAGTGTGGATTGGATTTTAGGTTAGATCACTGTTTAGCAAACAAGTTGTTCGAGTCGTTTGTATACATAATCTCGCAAATACTTTCTTCCTATAACCTATTTTGAATGCAGTTAGATTAAATTCAAATTGGTGAAAGTATTTTGTATTTGATTTATGTAAAAAGGTTTAGTGCGACAGGTCCATTTAAAGATGTGAGCATCGTCAGCATGGTTTGTATTGTGACAGAACATCAATAAATGACTTCAATCATCAAGTCAGCATTTTGATTTGCAGATCTGCTTCTTAAAGGCATTTGGGAGATGAACCCACCAACTTTGTTCTATTTTTCATAGATTTGTATAATTTATACAACAAATTTTAAGAGTTAAAGCCCTTTACTCTCCAGTGGAGTGTCTTAAAGTAATTTTTTAACACATTAAGACAGTATAACCTCCATTTCAGGATTTCAAGCGTTTTTTTTTTTAAATATTGGCAACATTTCCATAAAAATTCAATATGGCGGAAGGGTACATGCTAAACATTGGCCATTGCCAACAACGCCCGGCAATCCTGAACGAAGCTGCCATTTTCATACAAATCCAGTACCATATACCACAACACTAAAAAACGTCCGTAGTAATACCAGACTTATGCACACTCAGTCCAAATACCTGGTTTTGCGAATCCCCTAGTGGGGAAACCATGTCAGAGCAAACAATGTAGCATTACCGAAGCACAAACAAAACCACAACCAATACAATTACGATCGTACGAAAGGTGAACAAATTTTGTATGGTGCGACGGGAATGGACAGAACATAATAACTTGTGTAAACTGTAATTAGACATACCACCTCCAGTGCATTGCACCACAGAAACACGTGCGTGTTCGCGAGGGACAATTTGTGTATGTGCGGTGTATTAATAGCCCATCAGAAGCGCGATGCTGATTTGTCCAGATTTACTCAGTAGTAATTTGTTACCACCAACACAATGTCAACAACATGTGTGCTACGGTTCAGGGAACGATGTGGTGAAGTGCCTGCATTTTGAGTATCAAGCTCACTAAAGGTGTGTTCTCATGAACGAGTGGATAGCGGACATAAAGCATTCATACGATTGCCAGATATGCGGAATGTGTCGTGCGCAATGTATGGCAACGCAAACTGCCATGCAGAATCCGTGTCCCGCCACTTTTTTCACAGTACCACTTGCACAACCTACATAATACACGTGCCAACCTGAGCAACCACAGAACAGGGAAAACATACAGAAGCAAATAAGCACTCTAACAGTCAACAAAACACCAGCACGGTTTCAATTGTTACCGACGTTTGCGGGCTTACCGACAGAGGATCCCCAGGCCTTCCTCGAAGACTGTATAAAGCTACTCCACCATTGTGGTGTTTGCGAGTAAGAGTGGGCTAATTGTGTCGGATGTCAGCTGAGCTGACACGCACGACAATGGTGGCAGTCAGTTAACCTCTATGGGATGAAATATACCATATTTTGATCAGCATTCCAGTGCCAATATATTTCCATTTTCACCTCTTTACAAGCATGCAGTGGTGTAGAACTCGACAAACAATCGGCCCACGAAAATCTAACTGCTTTCTCTACGCGAAAGATAAACCTGGTACAACAATACCACCCAAGTATGGCAGTGACCGAGGTACTGGAGGTAGTAGCCGGAATGGCCCTACCGACATAAAGCACGACAGCCAGGACCACGAGGAGAGTACATCGCACAAAACCACTGGCAGATTTGGTGGAAGCAAAACCAGTTACAGGAGTGGTGGTAACAATGGTGCGTATCTGAGGGACACGCCTCCTGTCATGTTACAACCACCACCAAAACGAATTGAACCCACGGTAACCAACAATGGCAAATGGGCAAGGCACAAAATTAAGAAGCTGCCATATCCATGAAAAAAAAAACTGTCCATGTGAGCAGTACCTCTGACATAGTGATTGCCCTGGAAAGAAAAAGGAGAAGGTTCGAACCACAAATGCCACCTAAGAAAAGTTCAGCTGGGCTTCCTGAGACACATTGTAGACAAAGAGGTAACAACGAACAACTGCGAGTGATAGGAGACTACGAGAGACCATGCACCAGGAAACAGGTCCGGAAATTTTTTGGCCTATTGACCTGGTTGCGCGAGTACATCTACGATTTTACAACTATAACTGTAATTCTTACTGGAATAATGTCACCCAGGCACACTTTCCAGTGGATTCCTGAAGCTTTATATGATAAGGAACATTCGGAAGAGATGCTTCCCCTACCCATACTGAACATGCCATGACATCAACCTGAGCTAACCTCGTTGCACCATACATCAAGCTCAACTCAACCGAACATGCAGACCAAGGTCACATTCTGCAACTATCAGATCACAGACTGACTGGAGACCAGATTTCATGGAAAAAACACCGCCTGAAAAATCTGCTTGCCAGCTGCACAATGTGTAGACTTACTCCACTACTTGCATAACACAACATTTGCAGGACACCAAGGTGCAAAAAAACCCATGCTGAACTTGTTAAGTCTCTTTTATTAGACCAGCGTATCACCTGACACACACAATTACATGCCAGAGGGTTTATCCTGCAACTACTTTAAGGCTCGAGGTGCTGACGTCCAATAACAACAACAACAACAACAACAACCACCACCACCCAGAACACCTCGAGGGCTGTTCGAGATGATAGTCCTTGACCTCATGGGCGACTTCCCCACCCAAGGCTCGTGGTGCATGTTATTCACCTGCACAAATGAGTGGTCCACGTCAAATGTCCTCTTCGGAAGGCCACTGTCACTGCAGGTAGAGGCGGATCAAGGCCGTGTGGTGCAGCAGGTGATTCAGCAGTGCTTCAGCTGCTGGTGCAGCCGTCTCGGCGAAATAAGCATACGGAGTTGAATAGCCCTGCTGCAGGGTTGCATGCTAACTGGTGCCTGATCAACTGAACCTTGGCAGGTGAAATCTTCCTGGTTGGGAGGAGTCGGTCGGCTGATTCTAAACCTACTCAGCAGGTTGGTGGCCCTGCCACCATCGTGATGCTTCAGCTTCTACTGCTGTTGCTGTGGTACCTCTGCGACCAGCATCTACGCCATTGAGGGCGGTATTGCCGCCCCATTGAGGAGATGCTCAACCCAGAACTGGACCTGGCCACTGACAAGTAGCATGACTTGGCAGTCTGGAACGGGGCACCTAGGAGTGCAGGTGTGCCCTGGTGGGCCTCCAACGTTGAGGTACTGGGCGTTGCGGCATCTGGTGGTCGATAGTCATTCGAGGCGCCTTCCTTTGGAGTTGGACGTCCACACAGCTTGTGGCGCCGCCATTGCAGCTGACGACCCAGATGTCCTTGAGGGCATGTGTTGGGGGTCCTGGTAGTCCGCGTGCTTGATGCCGGTGATTGCCATCCCGTGTTGGCCGGGACTACTTCGGTCTGTTGCCTCTGACTGCCGTTACCTTGGGGTGTTGCGGTGCCCGGTGTCAGTGCCACCAGCGTGGCTCTTAGGTTGTCACGATGGAATTTAACTTGCCTTCGCACAACCATCTGGATTATGTAGTTGGCCTTCCCCAGCCTTCGTACAACACTGCGCAGAAATTGGAGCGGGCTGATGTTCTTACAGGTAGACATGTTTTGGCAATTTGCAGCTCTTTTGGGGGCGTGTGGTATCTGGGAGCCACTGTTGAACTACCCGNACAGGTAGACATGTTTTGGCAATTTGCAGCTCTTTTGGGGGCGTGTGGTATCTGGGAGCCACTGTTGAACTACCCATTCCTGTCGTTCCATGGCCCGTTTGAACCTCTGCTGGTGGTGTCCTCGCATCTCCATTTTTGACTTTCCTGAGTTCGTGGTCGGTTCTGGGTATGCATATTCCCAGGGTCGTGCCAGACCGTATTAATGTAGTAATTCTGCTGGCGAGTGGCCTATAACTTCGTTCTGTCTGTTTCTCAGGCAGAACAATATCTCTGGGGAATGGGTGTCTCAGGTAGTTTAGTCATCCCTCATGCGAAACCAGAACTGCGATTTTATCTCTTGGTTCCTTCGTTCTGTGGGATTTGCGTTTGGGTGGCAGACCGTCGTTGTGTGGTGTACTGCATGCCACTTGGTGCAGAGTTCGGGCCATCGCTTTCCCCTGAACTGCTGTCCGTTGTCAGAGATGATTACCTTTGGGTAACCCCAGTGGGCGAAGAAATAATTTTGTAATGTTCCCCNGCCACTTGGTGCAGAGTTCGGGCCATCGCCCCAGTGGGCGAAGAAATAATTTTGTAATGTTCCCCCTATGCTTTTGATTCGTGAACATGGGAGGGATAAGCTGCGCACCACCTGGTGCAAGAATCCGTCACTACCAAAAAAATATCTTTCCATTTGGGGAGAGGGGATATGGTCCCATCAGGTCCGAGTCGATGGTCATTAAGGGTTTCTCTGGAACGCTGAGTTGCTGTTTAGTAACGCTATTGGCGTGACGTGTTTTCAGGTTGTTACATATTTAGCAGAAACTTACAAAGTCCCACTCTTTTCAGGCGAGCCCTGGCCAGAAATAGTGGGCTTGTATGTTCAGTTTGATTTGCGTGGCTCACTGGTGTCCTGTCAGGTGGCTGGCATGCGAGTGTTCCAGGACGAATATTCGTCCATCCTCCAGGATGTACGTTCGCCCATTACTCTCTTCCCCTGCGGGATGGGTCTCAGGGCGGATATGGACCGTGCGCCAGTTGGCCAGCTGGTCCTTATCTCACTGCACCCTGTGCTCCGNGTTACAGGAGTGGTGGTAACAATGGTGCGTATCTGAGGGACACGCCTCCTGTCATGTTACAACCACCACCAAAACGAATTGAACCCACGGTAACCAACAATGGCAAATGGGCAAGGCACAAAATGAAGAAGCTGCCATATCCATGAAAAAAAAAACTGTCCATGTGAGCAGTACCTCTGACATAGTGATTGCCCTGGAAAGAAAAAGGAGAAGGTTCGAACCACAAATGCCACCTAAGAAAAGTTCAGCTGGGCTTCCTGAGACACATTGTAGACAAAGAGGTAACAACGAACAACTGCGAGTGATAGGAGACTACGAGAGACCATGCACCAGGAAACAGGTCCGGAAATTTTTTGGCCTATTGACCTGGTTGCGCGAGTACATCTACGATTTTACAACTATAACTGTAATTCTTACTGGAATAATGTCACCCAGGCACACTTTCCAGTGGATTCCTGAAGCTTTATATGATAAGGAACATTCGGAAGAGATGCTTCCCCTACCCATACTGAACATGCCATGACATCAACCTGAGCTAACCTCGTTGCACCATACATCAAGCTCAACTCAACCGAACATGCAGACCAAGGTCACATTCTGCAACTATCAGATCACAGACTGACTGGAGACCAGATTTCATGGAAAAAACACCGCCTGAAAAATCTGCTTGCCAGCTGCACAATGTGTAGACTTACTCCACTACTTGCATAACACAACATTTGCAGGACACCAAGGTGCAAAAAAACCCATGCTGAACTTGTTAAGTCTCTTTTATTAGACCAGCGTACCACCTGACACACACAATTACATGCCAGAGGGTTTATCCTGCAACCACTTTAAGGCTCGAGGTGCTGACGTCCAATAACAACAACAACAACAACAACAACCACCACCACCCAGAACACCTCGAGGGCTGTTCGAGATGATAGTCCTTGACCTCATGGGCGACTTCCCCACCCAAGGCTCGTGGTGCATGTTATTCACCTGCACAAATGAGTGGTCCACGTCAAATGTCCTCTTCG
>NQII01012525.1:0-19116 GCA_002778355.1 Clitarchus hookeri
AACCCGTCACAACAATGCGTTCCACACAGGCAGTGGCATTGGGGGTGGAAATGACGAGTGCGGAAGTAAAATTATTGGTTTGTAGAGGATGTTGGCAGCCCAAACGGCGATTATGAGGTGGTGATAGATAACCTGCTCAGTGACTTTGGAAAGAATGGGGACTAGAGAGATAGACCGGCAGGAAGAGGGGAGGTCCGGAGGTTTCCCAGGAGGAAGTAAAGTTACAATGGAGAAGAATGGCATTGATGAGGTGGGTGAGAAAGATGGTGGCCGTACATGGAAGGGCATGGAGGAGGAGGGCTGGAATGGACTCGGCTCCAGGAGCCACGGAATGACGGAGACGGGAGAGAAGGAAGAAGATTTCGCTGGAGGCGGCAAGATGGAAAGAGGGCCAAGCAGTGAGAAGGGAAGATAATCACATGGTGTTAGAGGGACGGGGGTTGTCCTCATCATCAGAAGAGTCAGAGAAGGAGAGAGAAGGAAGGAAAAGGCGAGGATTGTGTGGAGGAATGCCGATAGGGCCTCCGATATCTCGCCGATCGACTCTGCGGTGTTGGTAGCATTGACGAGGGGCGGGATGAGGGTGGTGGTGGCTTTAAGGCAGTGAAAATGGAAACAGAGGTNGCGGTGTTGGTAGCATTGACGAGGGGCGGGATGAGGGTGGTGGTGGCTTTAAGGCAGTGAAAATGGAAACAGAGGTAGCCATTGGCGGAGGAAAGGTATTGGAGGCACATAGTCTCCTGGCTCATTGAGAGCCAATACAATTCACGACGAAGCCACTGATATCACTTGCGTGCTCTGTAATTTTCCAGAAATCGGTGTAATGTCAAGATTGATTCCACTTGCAGCCCTGCTGGGAATATAACTTCCCATTTNTGTAATTTTCCAGAAATCGGTGTAATGTCAAGATTGATTCCACTTGCAGCCCTGCTGGGAATATAACTTCCCATTTTCTTTACTAATCGACAATGCTTACAGATTCGAGCATATACAGACAACGTGATACAGTAAAACGACGCACATGAACCATCTGGTTTGGCTGCTAATAACTTGTTACAAAATTTGGTACATGTTGTATTCTTCTAAAATTCCAACACATTTGGTATTAAAAATTTCAGTATTATGTTTTTCTTAGTCAATGCTGCTAGAACTCTCAGATCCCTGGACTTGGTAGTTTCAGTTGGTTCGGGTTCTGTCAACCTTTCAAACAGTACTTGGCTGAAGACATCGGCAGCAATATTGCAAGGTACTCTTATGTGTTTTATCTGGTGATTAAACCCTTGAATCAATAGTGCCCATCTAGTCATGCGACTTCCTAGTATCTTCCCTGCTTTGAGGAAAGTGTGTGCTTGGTTGTCAGTAAACATACGTATCTCTTCACCAAGCAAATAATCCCTGCACTTCTGTAAGGACAATATTATTTATATAGTTTCGTTTTCGGTAGTGGTTTAGTTCAGTTCAGCACTGTTTAATGAACAGCTTGCCATGGCTACTGTACGCTCTTAGCCTGCTTCATTAAGCTGTGCGAGTCGAGCACCCAATGTTGGGCAAGCTGTTGTGTAGATTACTCAGGCTCCCTGAAGCACTGTTCACTTAGATATTTTTGGTGCTTTAATTAGGTGCAAGAATGTTAATATATGTATTTTAATTTTGTTGGACACTGTCACTAAATTTGTTATTTTTTTGTTGTTGAATATGAGCACATCATATATTGTCAAAGCTCTCATCGATCACATGTGGAAGGTGCTTAGTGCCATAGTTGAAAAAGTTACGCATAACGCCAAATATGTTGAAGGGAGAACAAGAATAATTGGTTAATTTTAAGGGGGATTATTGGTGACATTCACCAAGTTCGCTCGCTTAGAGTGTGGCAATATCAGACCAGGACCACGCCAACAGCCCAGCGCTCGGCACAGCTCCACTACCGTCAAGGCCTCAACCACTTCATAATCGAGGTCGCGTAGAAAATTTATCAGCTCGTCCCTCATCAGTGTGTAAATAAATCCCACCTCGGAAATTTCATGTTACAATTACAAAAGACAGATATCAGAAAAAAACGTAGCAGGGTGTAGCGCATAATTATTTGTGCCCTAGCACAAATAATACAAAGGCAATGTCACTCTCAAGCTCTGTAATATCAGAATATTTTACAAGTTAGCAGTACCTCAGGATTAAACGTTTAAATAAAAATTTACAAAAAAAATATGACATGTAAGATTCTAAATGCCAAAGGCTCACAATGCTAAAAATTTAGATTAAATTGCTCTTTAAAGTATTGCGTAGCTCAAAGTACAATAAATGTTAACGGCAAACAAGCCAAGTAGTGTAAAATGTTTCAAAAATATCAAAAAGTAACTCTGTTGTCTATAAATACTTCAAATACTCATACATAAAGATTAAATTGCTGCGCAGTTGCTTATTCAAAAGTAGTAATTTACTACAAAATATACAATAAGTGTTTATTTGAAAAAAACGAGTAAGTAATATTATAAAGTTTCTAAAATACAAATAGTTACTTTGATATCTGTATAAATTTAAGGTATTTAGTGGAGCAATTTGACTAAAGGAGTGCAGTGCTTCAGACCTAGTAAAGCCTCCATTAAGTGAAAAAACAAGTTAAAATCTGAAATAGAATATATCATTAAAATAGTGAATCGATGGAGGCAGACCGTAGACCCTAACACTAGCTACATCGAATAAAAGAGTCGACGACGACAATTACAATACCTCAATAGACTACGCCCAACACACAAGTCCTGGCAGCACAGCAGCGACGATAGTACTTTGAGTAAGTCATTGGGCAGCAGACAATATATGTACACAACACAAAAAGCAACCGGAACCAATCAGAGAAACAAGAATATAGAGAGACCGAAACTATAATTTAGGCAGGCATCCAAATCCAGAAGATAGAAAAATTCTAACTCACTGCAGAGCCCAAGCCAAACACAATACCACACCACATAATTATTTAAGAACACTAAACTAACCCACAAATGAAAAGCTACGACCACGATTCACACTTTTAGATGATGCAGCCAGAATACCCAGCCGCTCACGCAACTACATTATTTAAACGGCGTCTCATAGCGCCCTCATCCAAGGACGAGAAAACTGACAATTTTAGCTCATATTACAAATTAATACAACTCTAGCGGTCGCCAACCAGACGATATACTTCAAAGGCGTAGAATGAGGCGTAGATTAAAAGCTGCAAAAGACATTAAGCAACTTATATATACTAACCCCTTAATTAAAATAAGCCTGACGTACAAGGAGTTTTAATGAAGGGAGGAGAAATGAGGAGGGGAGCCGAGTCGGCCAAGGAAGAGGTCACCTTACAGAGGAGCGAACACAAAAACAATGCGCGCGGTGGCACCACCGTCGCAGCCTTATTTGCTATGTAAATAATTGTTGGTGATCATGTTTATACCTGCAGTTTAGTTGCCTTGCTGAGTTCTGTTTGCGCACTTTGATTCCTTGCTTTGGTTTTCCTCTTTCTAATCCATTGTTGTTGATTTGCAAGCTCCCCTTGTTCCCCCCGAGGCGAGCTGGGACCACCCACTCCCACAGTCGTTGTGAACTGAGAAGAGGATCTAGATGTCTGCTAAGACTGGTATTGATCTTCCTGGTTTTTCACCCGCAACCCCCGTAGTTGCTGTTGGCATTCTTACCTGAGGCTCGAAAGGAGATCGCTCTGTAGGCGCTGAGTGGTTTTCCACCTGGCTGCCCACCATCCCCGGGGCCTTCATCAGCAACATTGTTACTGTAACCTGGAATTTGTAATTTCTCCTCGGCAAAGTGGCCTTATCCTTGGCCTTCTCAGCTCCCCTCGTGTTTCCTCTCCTTATTTCCCGCCCTTTATTACCCTTTCATATGCGTCATCATTGTTTTTTAGTATGCGGACAAGAAGTTATTTCTTGCCTTGTGTTGCCCTTATTCTAAGCCTATTATGTGAGAGCTTCGTCGATTCGACGCCTGATACAGATGTGTCAAATTTCAATATGACTTTCAATTGTCAATTTAGTCATCCATGGGAGGTGTGTGCTATGAGACGCATTTTAAGTTGTATCGTTGTGTGAGCGGCTGAAATGTGGAGCTATTTAAAACGGCGAGTGTTTTTAATAATCGTGTGGAGTTGTTTCATGTCGTTTTGGGTATGCAGTATGTTAGTCTTTTTCTAAATTGTGGTTTCGGTTAAACTAAATTCTAAATTTGCTATGTGGTCCAGTTTTTATAACATGCAGTGTATACTATGTCTCCTGCTGCCCATTCATATTAATTTAAATTTTCATTTATTTTGCTGTGCTTCCAAAACTCGTGTGTTCGGCGTAGTTAACTCAATATTTTAAATGTCATCATCTTGGGTCTACTGACTTCCCAGTGATCTAAATTTAAATGATAATTTTTAAAGGAGTGGTTAAGTTGTGTTTTTACGTAAAGGAAAGTTTACTTGGCTTCTAAGGCTGCCCTCTTTTATTTTATTGGCTCTTTTTAAAATCGCTTATAATCAATAATTTGAATTTTGAATGATTTAAAAATATTGCTTGTTTTTGCAACCAACTTGATTGAACATTTTGAGCAACATTATCTTTGTTGGAGAAATTCGTTTATACTCTAATTATGTGAATTTTTTGTGTCACTAATTTTAACTAATTTTATACTTTGTGGATCTTTAAAACTTTTTGGTAATAGTCAATTAATTCATGAATTAAATGCCACTGCATATCCTTGTAAGCTTTGATCAAAATGTACATAATTGAAACTTGATTTATGTTTCGTTATTTGTGGTGCAGTGGGGGTGACAAACTTTTATGTATGTTCCCCACATTTGGAGGAGGGAGAGAGGTCTTTAGATACTCCACANGAGGTCTTTGGATACTCCATATAAGACATTTTTGGTTTTCTAAAACATTTTAATTACATGATATGTTTCATTAAATTTATAGAACTGTTTATAACCCAGAAATGAAATATATCTCAGAAATGTACTATGTGACAAAATTATCCACACAGCCACCTGAAAATGAAGTACAAGTTTGGGCCGCCCTCCATCGGGAACACTGCCAGTCCACAAGGTGTTGCCACACCCTTAGCAACGATGACAGCCTGCACACTTACAGGCATACTTTCAATCAGGTGGTGGAAGGTTTCCTGGAGAATGGCAGCCAATTCCTCACGGAGTGCCAAGTATAGAGGGGGTATAGATGTGGGTCGGTGTGATCTAGCATGAAGTAGGTATTCCAGAACAACCCAGAGATGTTCTGTCAGATTCAAATCAGGACTCTGAGCAGGCCAGTCCATAAGAGGAAAGTTTTTATCGTCAAACCACTCCCTCACGCCCTGCAATATGTATGGGTGATCGGTCATGTTGAAATATAAAGCGGTCATCCCCAAACTAGTTATTGATGTTAGGCAAGTACTTAAAATGTCAATGTTAACTTGTGTCTTGGCAGTGCTACGTANGAGAAGAGGATCTAGATGTCTGCTAAGACTGGTATTGATCTTCCTGGTTTTTCACCCGCAACCACCGCAGTTGCTTTTGGCATTCTTACCTGCGCTCGAAAGGAGATCGCTCTGTTGGCACTAAGTGGTTTTCCACCTGGCTGCCCACCGTCTCCGGGGCCTTCATCAGCAACATTGTTACTGCAATCTGGAATTTGTTATTTCTCCTCTTCAAAGTGGCCTTCTCCTTGGCCTGCTCAGCTCCCCTCGTGTTTCCTCACCACATTTACCTCCCTTGATTACCCTTTCTTATGCGTCATCATAAATATTTAGTATCGGGNCCCTCGTGTTTCCTCACCACATTTACCTCCCTTGATTACCCTTTCTTATGCGTCATCATAAATATTTAGTATCGGGACAATAACTCATTTATTGTCTTGTGTTGCCCTTATTCTAAGCCTATTATGTGAGAGCTTTGTCGAGTCAACGCCTGCTGGATATGTGTCAAATTGCAATATGACTTAAATTGTCAATTTAGTCGTCTTTGCGAGGTGTGTGCTATGAGACGCATTTTAACGTGTATCTTTGTGTGATCGGCTGAAATGTGGAGCTATTTAACACGGCGAGTGTTTTTAATAATCGCGTGGAGTATTTTCACGTCGTTTTGGGCATGCAGTGTGTTAGCATTTTTCTAAATTGTGGTTTTGGTCGCAAGCCTAAATTGTGGTTTCGGTTAAACTAAATCCTAAATTNTGTGTTAGTCTTTTTCTAAATTGTGGTTTTGGTCGCAAGCCTAAATTGTGGTTTCGGTTAAACTAAATCCTAAATTTGCTGTGTGTTTCAGTCGTTTTAACATATAGTGTATTTTATATGTCTTCTGCTGCCCATTCATATTAATTTAAAGTTTAATTTCTTTTGCTGTGCTTCCACAACTCGTGTGTTGGGCGTAGTTAACTTAATATTTTTAATGTCATCGTCTTGGGTCTACTGATTGCCTCCACCGATATAAACTTTAAATGTAAATTTTTAATGTAGTGTTTAATCTGTTATTTTACATAATGGAGTGTTTACTTGGCTTCTAAGGCGACCCTCTTTTAGTTAAATGGCTCATTTTAATATCGCCTATCATTTAATTAATAATTTGTGTTTTGAACATTTTGAGCAACATTATCTTTGTTGGAGAAATTCGTTTATACTCTAATTTTGTGAATTTTTTGTGTCACTAATTGTAACTAATTTTATACTTTGTGGATCTTTAAAACTTTTTGGTAATAATCAACTAATTCATGAATTAAATACTACTGCATATCCTTGTAAGCCTTGATCAAAATGTACATAATTTAAACTTGTTTTATGTTTCGTTATTTGTGGTGCAGTAGAGGTGACAAACTTTTATGTATGTTCCCCACATTTGGAGGAGGAAGAGAGGTCTTTGGATACTCCATATAAGACATTTTTGGTTTTCTAAAACATTTTAATTACATGATATGTTTCATTAAATTTATAGAACTGTTTATAACCCAGAAATGAAATATATCTCAGAAATGTACTATGTGACAAAATTATCCACACAGCCACCTGAAAATGAAGTACAAGTTTGGGCCGCCCTCCATCGGGAACACTGGCAGTCAACACAGTGTTGCCACACCCTTAGCAACGATGACAGCCTGCACTCTCGCAGGCATACTTTCAATCAGGTGCTGGAAGGTTTCCTGGAGAATTGCAGCCCATTACTCGCGGTTTGCCAAGTATAGAGGGGGTATAGATGTGGGTCGGTGTGATCTAGCATGAAGTAGGTATTCCAGAACAACCCAGAGATGTTCTGTCAGATTCAAATCAGGACTCTGAGCAGGCCAGTTCATTAGAGGAAAGTTTTTATCGTCAAACCACTCCCTCACGCCCTGCAATATGTATGGGTGATCGGTCATGTTGAAATATAAAGCGGTCATCCCCAAACTAGTTATTGGTGTTAGGCAAGTACTTAAAATGTCAACGTTAACTTGTGTCTTGGCAGTGCTACGTAAAGTAATAAGGGGGCCAAGCCCCCTCCAGGAGAAACATGACCATGCTATAACTCCACCACCCCCTTAATTTCACAATCGGATCTATACAAGCTAGTGGATGTCATTCGTCACACCCACATCCTACCGTCGAATCGCCAAATTGTATACCATGGTTCATCACTCAACACAATGGTTTTCCTCTGTTCTATTGTCCAGTTTTGATGCTCTTTACACCGTGCATGTTGGCGTTTGGCATTTTCCTGTGTGATGTGTGGCTTATGGGCAGCATTTGACCGTGAAAACCAAGTTTCAGCACCTCATGCTGAAATGTCATGGTTCTTGTAGTGGCTCCTGATGGAGGTTGGAACTCCTTTGGGATGGTTCTGATGGATGATTGACGATAACGCTGTACAACCCTCTTCAATACTCTACTGTCTCTGGCAGTTAATGTGGGAGGTCGGCCTGTATGATTTTTGATTGCATCTGGCCCTTAATGCTTCCAATTCACCTTAACATTGAAGCAGATGACCTAGGGATATTCAGGAGGGTCCGTCAGACAATACCATCCCTGTGTCTCGCACTGTCCGGTGACTACTGCGATCACTGGCTATGTGTTCCACGCAGTAGATGGCAGTACTGTGTTGTCCTCTGTGTCAAACACACGTTTCGCGGAGTGTCTGGTTACTTTTTATCACATGGTGTACATTTTAACAATATTTCAACTGAAGTTATAACAAAAATTTAATGAGAAATTAGGACTTAAGTATGTTATTAATTCTGGCGCAACACTGCAATGACAAGCGTTAGAGAATGTATACAGTATTTCAAAGCATCTCTGTGAATAAAAACAGTTTTGTTGGTCATTTACTGATATTCTGGTACCCTTTCTAAAATTTAGGGAGAGGCTTTCCCTACGTGTATTCCCACTGAAATTTATAAAAATAACATCTTTAAAAAATTACTTCAAGTCATGCCATGGGAAATAGTGAAATTAACAATTTGTTGGACTTTTTCTTTCAGGTTTTACATAGCTCACACATTGATGAAGATCATTCTCTGGGGTATGGCACTTTATACTTGTCAACTTTTTACTGTGAAATATCTACTATAATTTTGAAAACACTTTTCTTGAGGAACAAAATTGAACTATGAAGCATTTCTTTACAAAGAAGAAGCATACAGTAATTGTTAGAACATAATTATGAATGCTTTTTATTGGCATTCATTGTATTTTTGTGCTGAATACACGAATATAATATGTATCAGTATTTGTTAATTCAGTGTGTATAATAAAGGAAATGTAAAATTTGTTAAGCAAACAAGATGCATTTTAGCAATACAACAAATAAAGCACTTGAGTAGTGTCCACATATCTGACTTACGTGGTACACACATATGCCTGCACGAAAACCTTGCATTTAAACGGTAAAAATGAAGAATTTATGTACAAAAATTAAAAATGGGCAATATAAAATATGTTATTCCCAAAGAATTAAAGAATATTATCTTAATGGAGATTAGTTCCATAAAAATATACTGCGAGTGATAAAACTTCAAAATTTACCACACTTTTACAGGTCATCAGAAACAGTATACAACACAATGTGACAGCTAAGAAACATTACTACAATTACATTTTAATAGTGTTACCACAAACTGAAAGTTTTTTCCGTGAGTATAAATCATAAAAGATGTAGTTTTACATTTGTAAATTTTTGCGAAAAATACATTTTAACAGTTTTATTGAACCAAATATTCTTGAAGTAAATATATAAAACCTGTTACCACTACAAGGAGATAGGTAGCTAGTCCTTGAGCGCCATCTAGGAGCACCGGGAGAGCACCACATTCATCTCAGCATGGCAGCATCAAACATCATCGACCCCTGCAACAACCCAAGGAAATGATGCCCGTACTCGAAGTAACTCATTCACTGCTGATCAAATATGTTTTAGAGGAGATATTTACAAGAGTAAAAATAAAATATTGCTTAANGAAGTAACTCATTCACTGCTGATCAAATATGTTTTAGAGGAGATATTTACAAGAGTAAAAATAAAATATTGCTTAATTTATCCTTTTTTTTAGTTTTAAACTCTAATAACTTCGATTTTCTTCTTTTTTTCGAGAATCCTCCAGTACAAAAATATTATTTTAAACAAAATTAATAAAAATAATATTATGATTAATATATCACAAAAATATATGTTTGGAAACACTAAAATATTTTGCTACTTATTTTGAAATTCAAATTGGTA
This sequence comes from Clitarchus hookeri, assembly GCA_002778355.1. NCBI lineage: Eukaryota > Metazoa > Arthropoda > Insecta > Phasmatodea > Phasmatidae > Clitarchus > Clitarchus hookeri. The sequence continues at coordinate 9,707 of NQII01012525.1, forward strand.
ATATAATGCGGCATATAAATTGTAACGTCTTTAGCTCACATAAGTTGACTTTATGAAAGGGTTGGAGAACAGTAGTTACATCACCGCTGTTCTGTTCTTCAAGCAGAGTTCTGGCGGGAAACACTCGCCAGAGACGTCTTGTATATTTCTTACCCGCTGCTCTGCTGTTACGGGTAGTGGCAGATTCACACAGGATGACTAGGCTTTTCTTCTGAACCACGAAGTCGCAATTGAAGGGTTATTAATTGNTAGTGGCAGATTCATACAGGATGACTAGGCTTTTCTTCTGAACCACGAAGTCGCAATTGAAGGGTTATTAATTGCGATCTGATAGGATACTAGACGTGGGCAGTCGCTGTCGGCCCAACTTACACTCCTGACGCTATAGGTCTGCAGGAGGTGGAGAGGCGCTCCTCCTGGGCGATGAAGTTACGTTAGGTTATTATGTTCTGGTCGAAAAATAAGTGTAAACTATGGTTCTTGGTGAAAGACAAAGAAGTTAATGTAGTTACCAGGAGTCGCGAACCACGTGGCCTGCTCCGCTGAATGCCCGCTTCAGACTAAATGGATGCCGGCGACTTTCCAGCCACTTGCCTTGAAGACGGCGAACGGAAAAGAGTAAGCGTAAAAGAAATGCAAAATAGTGTTAGACCCTAATTATTTACAATGCATGGGTGGGAAAGCTCCCTTAACTAAATGTTGCCTGATCATTGTCGCTAGTAAAAACATACATCTTCTCTATGCTAAAGAAGCTTCTTAATTATTCATAAAAACACACTTACGTGCTGTTAGGTTTACGGACACGCAGTGCTGTGAACGTAACTATCTGAGTGCATAAACCTGTCGACTGCTGAATGATTAAACATGTACACCTTCACACTAACTATTCCTATTAAACCACATAAACTGAGATGCCCCCAGTCAGGGGATGCCTGCGGGAGCTAAACTTAGGTTTGGAGCGGGAGAAGCCTTTAACATTGCTCTGCTTTTAGGCTGCACACTGACACTCGCAAACACTTGGTGTTGCACAATGGCGTCGGTTCTTCGTATGTGTCCTGATTAGGAGATCTACGAAGTCTAATGTCGCCTTCATGCTGCTACACCCTGACGGTGCAGCGCTGAGTGCGAGCACACGTGGCGGTCGGTTGGGATCCGAACCACGATACTGTCCTGGTGTCGCCCACGTGGTCGATTCTAAGTGGGTCCGTCAGCTGACTTGCGCGGTGTTCGGTGAAGCGGGTGCTTTCCCAGACAACGTCGAGATACTGTAGCTGATGACTGCTCTTGATGTTTTTGTCGTTGGCACGGTGCTCGGCCGATGTTGTATTGTGGCACAANTGGGTCCGTCAGCTGAATTGCGCGGTGTTCGGTGAAGCGGGTGCTTTCCCAGACAACGTCGAGATACTGTAGCTGATGACTGCTCTTGATGTTTTTGTCGTTGGCACGGTGCTCGGCCGATGTTGTATTGTGGCACAACGAACGATCACGGAGACCAGTGAGTTTGGGCTCACGTCAAATTATAAATAATTAATTAACGAATTGTACACATAACTTTAATAACTAAGCAAATGTTGCTGTTTGTATGGGATTGGAGCATAGGAATTTATATTATGGATGAAATACGAGGAAAGAAGCGAGAGAGATATTATTGAGCTGAAACGCAAGTGACATGGCATTTCAAACTATCGGAAGCAGAACATTTTGAAGGTATGTGGGAAGCTGGTGTCAAAGCTGTGAAGTGGTTGCTAATTAATAGTGTTGGTTCTCAGCTGCTAACATATAAAAAGTTGTAAACTCTATTAGCCCAAATGGAAGCACTCTCATCTCCCGACCTCTATGTGTACCATCTAATGACCCTAGTGACCTGTCCGCCATAACTCCCAGCTATTTTTTGATGTTACACACGCCTGACCAGCACATACCCTTCCTCTTTCCTTTTGTGGTAAGCTGAGATATTTAGTGAAGGTGGTTCCTGGATCGGACAGTGTGGTAAGAGTGGAAGTAAAGTCACAATTACGNGTAAGCTGAGATATTTAGTGAAGGTGGTTCCTGGATCGGACAGTGTGGTAAGAGTGGAAGTAAAGTCACAATTACGCATTAACCTGCGTCCTGTGGTCATACTATGTTCTTTGTCTAATCAAGATGATTCTTAAAACCTACAACTTATGTGGGCGGGATGTTCATATTGTAAATGTAGTATAAATATATGGGTGTGTACAGACGTGAATTAGTATCTTTGCCCATACTTGCAACATGTTGTTACTTTTTTTTTTTNATAAATATATGGGTGTGTACAGACGTGAATTAGTATCTTTGCCCATACTTGCAACATGTTGTTACTTTTTTTTTTTGCAAAATGTATAGTACTGCAGTAAAATATATAGGAGAACACCTTTTTTTTATTTTTCTCAATAACANTTTTTTTTTTGCAAAATGTATAGTACTGCAGTAAAATATATAGGAGAACACCTTTTTTTTATTTTTCTCAATAACAAGATGCCGAAAAAAGAGGAAGATTGTTTTGATGTGCAGTGGAGAAGAATAATACAAGTAACTGCACACATAGTGCGTGCGCACTCTTTCTCTCTCTCACTTACGAAGGAAACTGTTATAGCTTGTACCATGAAACTAGTCTGGCCTTCATCTCAAGTTATTTGGACAAACTGCAGAAATGTGATATCAGGATGCTGGCACAAAGAATCAAACCCAAACATTCTTTATTCCAGTGAGTTACCATTGCACCGTATAATATTGCAGATGTCAGATTCGGCAACTGGAAATCACAGGTCAGTTTTACTCATTCGGTAGAAACGAAACTAAAATAAAGGTGCCATATCAAAAGAAGTTAAAAGAGTTCAAGATTTAGATAATTTCCTCTGTATTTTATTTCAAGTTAACAAAGTTAATATTATTTTAATAATACAGTCACGAACAGTCAGCTCAACGAGCCAGTCGAAATACAGACAGACCTACAGAGTTCATTAATTATGTAAGTCACTAAAAACTCCCACCGCGATAAAATTATGAAGACAGGAGGGACATCAGTTCCCTCAAGGCACCTTAGTGATATTCCACACCAGCAGAAATAATATAGTATATACAAGTCGGTCAAAAATTGAANTCAAAAGAAGTTAAAAGAGTTCAAGATTTAGATAATTTCCTCTGTATTTTATTTCAAGTTAACAAAGTTAATATTCTTTTAATAATACAGTCACGAACAGTCAGCTCAACGAGCCAGTCGAAATACAGACAGACCTACAGAGTTCATTAATTATGTAAGTCACTAAAAACTCCCACCGCGATAAAATTATGAAGACAGGAGGGACATCGGTTCCCTCAAGGCACCTTAGTGATATTCCACACCAGCAGAAATAATATAGTATATACAAGTCGGTCAAAAATTGAAGTTAAGATAGAAGACATATGATCATGGATACTTGTCAGTGTGGGCGATACTTGCCACGCTCGAGCCGAAGTGTCTTCCTCGCGGGCTAGTCGTCTACTGCTAGTGGGCGGTGGCGCTCACCGCTGAAGACCCCTCGTCCTCAACCCAACTCCTTACACCAAGGTCCCGAAACCTAACCAAATAAGTGAACCCTATCAAAACCACTTTCACACGCCATGCAGAACTGCGTAGAAGTTAAACAATTAAATTTCTAAATCATTCTCGAAAGAAAAAATGTGTACAAATGTGACAATAGTTATTATCTCAGACTAATGGCGCAACCACAACTGAATATTTCAGAAAATNAAAAAATGTGTACAAATGTGACAATAGTTATTATCTCAGACTAATGGCGCAACCACAACTGAATATTTCAGAAAATCAAACGCATGACAGATAAACATTCTAACACAGCCAAAATGTCAAATACTTATAAGTAATTATAATTATTTGCAAGACAAAATATTATTAGCCAAATTTCCTGATAAAAATATAATATTAACCACATCATTACAACTATATAATCCAATGCTCACATGATGCTTAAACTGCTAACTACTGTCCCTGGATGGGCAGATCCCACGCAGGCATCAATCTCAAACGCAAACCATGTTCCTCATGATATGAAATGTTTACTTTCTTCTCCTGAAGCTACTGTGCAAGGTCAGTATGTTTCCCACCACTTCCTCTATCTTGTCACAAACCAGTGGGAGCAGCTCATGGTTTAAATGAAGTCACTGAAGTCTTCTCAGCAGGCAAACCTCCAGGAATGCCAAATAATATGACCACGCAAATCTTTAGGGAAACTGAGGTGGTAGATCAAGGAAATCAAACCAGACATTGTGGTCTCAAGCTGCTGGGTGGTAACCCACCATAGCTCATCCCCCAGCTCATAAAACAGTACTGTACATNGGTCAGTATATTTCCCACCACTTCCTATATCTTGTCACAAACCAGTGGGAGCAGCTCATGGTTTAAATGAAGTCACTGAAGTCTTCTCAGCAGGCAAACCTCCGGGAATGCCAAATAATATGACCACGCAAATCTTTAGGGAAACTGAGGTGGTAGATCAAGGAAATCAAACCAGACATTGTGGTCTCAAGCTGCTGGGTGGTAACCCACCATAGCTCATCCCCCAGCTCATAAAACAGTACTGTACATCAACAAAGAGGGAAAGCAATGAGAACGAATAGTAACTTATTCCCATGTGATAGCGAGGGAATGATGAATCTCTGTGGCTCTCGCACCCTTCCTTCATCCCTCGACCTTATCTAGGAATGGTTATACGTTCTGAAACTACTACAGAGTCCCTACCTGGTGAAACAAAGGCCAGTGTACTCCCAGTGAAAAGGATAAAGAGGGGATGTAACAAGGCCAGCCTATTTTAAATTATTGTGCAGCGGTTGCCTGGTAACATTGCTGAGTGTTCAAACACAAGGCCTGTGGGCGATTCCTGATGTGTGATACCAGCTGTAGAGTGTGTCTNGTCGCACCCTGCCTTCAACCCTTAACATTATCTAGGAATGGTTATACGTTCTGACACTACTACAGAGTCCCCACCTCATGAAACAAAGGCCAGTGTACTCCCAGTGAAAAGGTAAAGAGGGGATGTCACAAAGCCAGCGTATTTAAAATCATTGGCCAGCGGTTGCATGGTAACATTGCTGAGTGTTCAAACACAAGGCCTGTGGGCGATTCCTGATGTGTGATACCAGCTGTAGAGTGTGTCTCTCAGCAAACTGCACGGTCAAATGTTGACCATCAGTTGAGATGATAGGTATTCCATCTTAACTAGTGTAAAAAAAAATTGAATGAATTCAGTGGTACACTTTATTTTGCTATAAGGAGGACGGCATAGAAATACAAACAACATTCTTGAGGAAACTAACCAATTTGAAAGGCAGATTAGAGCCTCTGTACCGTCTCACTTTTAGTTTAGTCAGGTCTTACAAACCAAATGTTTCCCATCAATATCACACCTATGAAACAACTGTTGCCACTCTCCTTTGTCTAATTATTAATTATCACTTGCTGAAAAGTTTTTCGTATATGATCAGTAAGCTATATAGCTAATAAAANGCAACTGTTTTTGGTATATGATCAGTAAGCTATATAGCTAATAAAACCAATTTTCTAATCACTTGTACTTTGTATGATATGACATTTTTTATGGTACAGCTCCGAGTTCAAAACATATAAATTTTAANTTTTTCGTATATGATCAGTAAGCTATATAGCTAATAAAACCATTTTTCTAATCACTTGTACTTTGTATGATATGACATTTTTTATGGTACAGCTCCGAGTTCAAAACATATAAATTTTAAAAACATATATAAAACTTTTTAGAAACAATTTTTTATGCACAACATTAACTACTGAACAAGAGAAAAATGCAAAATGAATTGAAATAAAAAAAATTATGTATATGACATTATTTTGAGAAGAGGTCAACAGCATCTGCTCTCGTGTAAACTTTAGTGAAATATNCTAGAAACAATTTTTTATGCACAACATTAACTACTGAACAAGAGAAAAATGCAAAATGAATTGAAATAAAAAAAAATTATGTATATGACATTATTTTGAGAAGAGGTCAACAGCATCTGCTCTCGTGTAAACTTTAGTGAAATATAGGCCTACTCAGAATCCGTGCCATCTTCTGGTCCGCAGATATTCGCCACAGTAAATATTTTAACTTTTAAGAGATAGAAATCAAAGTAGTTAATCAACTCTCTTAACTTTTTAATTAGTAACCTACTGGCTATTGTTCAACTGGCTGGTAATGCATTTTGATCAGTAAAAACCACTTGTGACATGGCTCAATTTTTGCTTCAGACCAAGGGAATTTAACAGGTAACCAACAGTAGAGAGTTGAGAGCAGCCTCCCGCAGTTTGGGCTTTTAATTTCCGAACAACCTGCATATATGTTCCCTATGGAAATAAAGAACTAAATTAATTTTTCTGCAGATGTTCTTTACTTACAGTAGCATTGCTTCTTCTTACCTTCAGCTGCAAGACTTCGCCTGGTCGAGTGAGTCCAGTGACTCGTTTATCAGATATGTGGTGGACACTATGCCAGAAGATATTGGTCACAGTTTATCACTCCCATGTCTGCTGCGAATATCTTTTTGTCCTGACCAGAGAGCTGCTTGTACAGATTCTTGGAGTTTTCGCACTCGAATGTGTATTCCAGTTTTGAGAAATGGTTAATTAGCAATGCATGATTTTGCATTTTGCTGTATATTTTTAGCATCCTGAAAAAAAAGGATAGTTGCGGATACTTGTGAAATTTTGTCAACTTTTGCGNGGATAGTTGCGGATACTTGTGAAATTTTGTCAACTTTTGCGTTGAATTACTCAAGAGGCAAGCAATGTCTTGGAAATGTGTTTCCCAATCATATTCTAAGTTACATATATATATATATATATATATATTCACATATATATGCATGATGTGACACTTGATNCCCAATCATATTCTAAGTTACATATATATATATATATATATATATTCACATATATATGCATGATGTGACACTTGATTTAGCTAATTTCTACTATTGCTCTCTTAACTGTCATTGTAAATTAAATTTATTAAATTTATTAAAGCACTGTGTTATAAATATTTAGAAAATATTTTTGGAGAGCTGTTCTCTGCTAAACCACAGTTTGTAACAATGCGATTGTTCATACTCAGAAATGTAGGAATAAAGCACAGCCTTAAAAATTTGTTACTTACATTGAATTGAAATAAATTTTAATTGAGAGATACAACTAAAGTAATTATTCTGCATTTCTTCAACTTATAAATATGTCTCATTTCGTAATAAGAAATATAAATTAAATGCTATATTAATAATTGTCGTTACAACAATACCGGAAATTTTCTGCACTGAAAATGCTTTAATGAATAATAACATTTTATGCACTGAAAATGCTATTTTGAATAATAACTCGAAATGCTCAATTTAGATAAAAACGCCCAACCATAAAATAAATAAAAAAAACTACACAATAAAATCTACACACTTTCATTACCTTTGCAAAATTTTATATCATAAAACGAAAATAATTGCACGCATACTTAATGAAAGCTTAGGCTACACTTTTTATAGTATTACTGAAGAACCTGATTGACTGAAATATTATTTCAGGCTTCCTAGAAAATCTGAAATGTGACACAAAAGCATTCCGTAAAATATGGACTAGGAATAGCTTTTCAATCATTATTGTATAATTAAATGTACGGTTGAAAATGTCAAAGCAAAAGCAGCAAGCTTTGAGTTTAAAAGTGCCTTTGNCATTATTGTATAATTAAATGTACGGTTGAAAATGTCAAAGCAAAAGCAGCAAGCTTTGAGTTTAAAAGTGCCTTTAAGAATGAGAAAATAATATCACATACTGTGATTGACACAATAAGTATGCAGAAGGTAGTGAAACTAAAAAATGCATACTTGCCAAACGTGTGAAGGACGACGACCCGGTTCTCAAATATTCTGGCNAGAAGGTAGTGAAACTAAAAAATGCATACTTGCCAAACGTGTGAAGGACGACGACCCGGTTCTCAAATATTCTGGCAAATTGATACTCCACTTTTTTTTTAAATCGGCGAACTAAGATGCTATTTAGTAGGCGTGCATATGTACTTCGTGGCAGTTTTCGTAAAGAAATTTCGGGAGTCATTTTGTTTTGTCGTAAAATACATCAGGATGAATAATTTATTTTGGTGGCAATCCATATTCTGTTGCGTTTAATTTTAGTGACGTCATCAAAGTGGCTGTCTTCAAAATGATAGAATCGTACATAAGACCGTTATTTCTGGATGGAATTATATTTGTTTTATCTCGTTTTAAATAATTCTTTCTAGCTCTACACAAAGGTTNAGACCGTTATTTCTGGATGGAATTATATTTGTTTTATCTCGTTTTAAATAATTCTTTCTAGCTCTACACAAAGGTTCCTCGATCTTTTTTTGCTCAAACTAATGGTTCCTAACATAAAATAAAAATTGTAGTATTTAACCCCAATTTTGTTGATATACGGTCAATCAATATAACTTTACGTCAGTTTCAGTGAAGAAAACGTGCCTTGTCTTTACAATAATCAAGCGCTACCTGTGGCTCAACAACTCTGTTAGTTCACCCGCCTACTGCATGGTGTATAGTTTTGGTGGTGTTATGAAAATTGCACCATTTCAATTACAGTCCCTGTTAAAAGTTAACTATACATAGTTTTGTTATTTATTGACTGAAGTAAACGCTTGAAGTCGTATTTTAAAGGTTATGACATGAACTACAAAAGAAACGATGAGCTAAGAGATTTGGCGGGCCCTTAACAACGATGTTTTTTGGCCGATGAGAGTGAAATGAGGTGAGAATGGAGCAGCGCTTGAATACAAGACGATTTCCACTTGCGAATTGTTGGTAGTGACCCGGCCTTGGTGGGAGGTAAGCAGATTAACCGCTTAGCCAGCGGGGCTCCTTAAAAAAAAGTAGCTAAATTTTAAATTATTGCTACAGTATAATGTGAAGTAAATTATTAAAGTTAGTTATACAGTATGTTTTCGTTGTATATTTGGGGGGTGTGGATGTAAACAATTTGTAACTTTTAGGCCTTTTGCTGTATAGTCAACTTTTATGTAATAAAATGTTTATTGTTCAATATTTTTCCAGGGGGCTTTGATGACCGGTGATGGTTGGTAATATATATAACAGTTGGTAATTCTAAACAAATACAACATATAAGGAAGTGTCCCTCTCTTTCACTCGGCAAACGCAACTTCAAAAAATATTCCTGAAACTACACTACAGCGGCCGGTCTCTATTTCTATTGGAAACGGTATACAGCTCAATGAGTTAGAGATGCAGTTACTGGCCCACTGACAAACTACGTCAACAGGAGTTTGCAAGTGCGCCTGAACAAAATTAATTTGGTAGAAATCTTGAGTTCGCTCCCCCCCCCC
>NQII01012526.1:10670-22626 GCA_002778355.1 Clitarchus hookeri
TTTTTTTTTTTTTTTTTTTTCCTTCCCCGAATCGTTGATCGAGGTTTCATGTTTGGCTGCTTGCCAGGAAACCTACGTTGGGGAATTTTGCTGGCTTGCCTCTTCTTAGGGCTTTACATAACTAAGCTGAACGCTGCACTTTGACTACCGAATAAGTCTTTAACAGATACAACTCTGATTTAACGTCTAATGACAGTAAAAAACAGATGTTTTACGTTACAGATTATTTATTTGTTGATTTAATTAATTTTTATGCCAAATCAGTATTTTTTACGTAGAAAGGGCCTGGTGTAAATAACATTTTAAATGTTAACGTCCGTTTTTTTTACATTAGGTAGAACACTCTGATCTACTAATCAAAATAGCTACTCTATCAGAATTGTTATGTTATACGTAATACCAACTTGTATTACATCATCATCTTGTACAGTAGCCTTTCCTGGAATTGGATACAAATTNTTATGTTATACGTAATACCAACTTGTATTACATCATCATCTTGTACAGTAGCCTTTCCTGGAATTGGATACAAATTTCACTCAGCTAATTAATGTGGCCGATTCAATCACGAGAATCTCCGTTTCACATATTAGTTTATTTGGCATAATATTTTTAAAAAATAGCGTCATATTGAAAAATCATTATAAATTCACAGCACTGCACAGCTATGTCGTTAAAAAAATATGATATTATTAACAAATATGTTGACAACACTTTCGCTTAACCACGGTGTATATTTATTTTGTCACGTTCTGGATTTTCTGTGAAAATATAACTTTGTAGTGGCATATGTCCATAAAAATNCGGTGTATATTTATTTTGTCACGTTCTGGATTTTCTGTGAAAATATAACTTTGTAGTGGCATATGTCCATAAAAATAATGTTTATTTTAATTACTTACGCTACTGCAAGAGTCAGATCAAAGAAAGAACACGCAGGGTCGTCGTCTAGTTCATCTCGATAGGCAACTTAAGATAAACTGATACGTCCTTCAGTAAAGGCAGATTTTCGTCGTTTGATTGTTACCGTCACTTCTGTAGCAAAGAAGCTCTTCAAACTGGTTAAATTTCTGTGCAGCGGAAATATCTTTTACTCCTATACAGCTGCCTGTATATGCCGACGTGAAGCATATTTATTCCTTCGAAATTACCATTTAAACTGATAGTAGAAGCTTATGAAATAACGTATTAAAAAGTTCTTTCCTCGCTTTGAAAGCTCGTCCAAATGGTGTTTATGTGGTATTATTATGGGGTATCGATAAGTGTGTTCCGAATGTGTACCACGGCACCTCACTGACGAATTGAAAGCCGTACGGATGGGGATATGCCTGGAACATCTCAGACGATACCCCACGGACGGACAACGTTTATTAAAGCAAATTGTGACGGGTAACTAAACCTGGTGAGTAGTTTATATCTGGTGTAGAATAAACAGCTTTCCATATAACTGAAATATTTATAAAATATAATTTATCTGGTAATATGTTTTAAATCAAATAACTTACTATTTAATACATTAACATAAACTTTTCAGATCTAATTATTATTATTTAATACATTAAACTAATTTTTTTTAATGAAATGTTTATTAATATAATTAAAATATAATATAATTTTGAATTTAAATAATTTGTATTTACAGCTTTAATAAATAAATTAACATAATAAATTTCAAAAAATTAAATATTTCCAACAAAAATTTAAAAATTAAATTTAAAAATTAAGAATTTACAGCTTCAATTTTAGAATTTATTTTAAAAGTAATAGTGTAACCTTTCGTAAATAAATAAACTAAATTTAAAAGATAAGTTTTTATTTATTAAAACATAATTTACATAATTTAAAAAATAGGTTTGAAAGTATAAAATAAAAAAGATATAAAAAAAGTTTTAAAACAGAAATTATTAAATATTAAATTCTTAAATAAAAATCTTTTACCATATGCATTGTACAGTTTAAAAAATTAAATTTTCAAGTATTAAATAAAATCTACATAACTTAAAATATAAATTTAAAAGTATTAAATAAAAATTACACAATTTAAAAAATTAAATTTAAGGTAACCAATATAACTTATGTAGTAAATGTTTTAATAAGAAATTATTAAATTTAAATCTTAAAATTCTGAATTAAAATATGTTACTATATAAATTATATAAATAAATCTTCCAATTATAAGAGAAATAGTGTATTCTACTCCAGATATATACACTACTATGATGCCACCATTTCGAGCCGGCAATGAAGAGGAAGAGTCAGGAATGNAACACATGCCCAACGTCTGTCCACAGAACTCCGATAACACATGCCCAACGTCTGTCCACAGAACTCCGATAACACTGCGTCGTTTTCGCTAGAGAATTCTGTATCGTAGCCCAGATCCCTCACCTTTGCGACTTTTATGTCTTTGGTCTGTTAAAGAAGGCCCTAATCAAGCAGTCCGCAGCCCAGATCTCTCATCTTTGCGACTCTCACGTCTTTGGTATGTTAAAAAATGCCCTAATCAAGCAGTCCGCAGCTCAGATCTCTCACCTTTGCGACTCTCGCGTCTTTGGTCTGTTAAAGAAGGCCCTAATCAAGCAGTCCGCAGTCCAGATATCTAACCTTTGCGACTCTCATTTCTTTGGTCTGTTGAAGAAGGCCCTAATAAAGCAGTCCGCAGCCCAGATCTGTCATCTTTGCGACTCTCACGTCTTTGGTCTGTTAAAGAAGGCCCTAATCAAGCAGTCCGTGAAGTTGTGCACTCTAAATCGGAATCAGTTAATATTCACTGATTGCCAGTTAAAACTGCTCTATTCGGAATCTGTAGAAAAATATCACTAATACTTAAAATAAAATAAATCTATTAATTAACAAAGTAGAACATTAAATATTTAAAGTAATTTAATAAATAAGCCTAGGGGTAAAAACCGCATTCCAATCTGATGTAAGTTAATTACGATATATTTTGTCGTAAAACTAAAGTATTGTCAACACTAAATCTTGTGGCTACGGTTGTGATTGAACCTCCATCCAAAAAGTAAAGAATGCCTAGTCTTCATGGTCAGTCATCTTAGTTACTGTTGCGCTTTACCTCTGTATAACGGGTGTTCGTATTATGGGCACTGAACATGAAAATGTAATAGCAAACGGCTGTTAGTTTCGTGATGTGAAAGTTCTTTATTATGTCGAAATATATAGATATTCTGCCTACGAACATGTATTTGCAGGTTTCGAAAGTCAATCTAAGTTAAATTTATATCAGATTTTTTGCTATAAAAGATAAATATTCGATTTGAATTCAAATTCAATAAGTTGTAATTTACGATGTAATCGATGATCACTAGTATCCGTCATTTTACAATGCAACAAGGCACTAAATATTAAAACTGTTTCTTTTTGTGATAAATATGTGGGTAATAATTTTACTTATTCAACAGTGAAATGAATTCAATAAGATACGCTGATTTTCGACAATAGAAGTTTTGTTTTCAGCAAATTGACTGATTAAATAATGAGAAATGACAAATTTTAAGAATTACTGATATGTACTTCGANAGTTTTGTTTTCAGCAAATTGACTGATTAAATAATGAGAAATGACAAATTTTAAGAATTACTGATATGTACTTTACGTTTACAAGCTGCGACATTAGATAATTTCACTACGCTACAGCTGTCTCAGCAAAATCGTTTTAAGGACACGCTTTCAGCTAATCGAGTATCTTAAAAGTATTTAAATTAATCGAAATTCATTAATTTTTTTGTGTTGACACATGCAGTAAATGACATACCAGAATGAAATTATTTGAACTAGAAAGACTTCCTTTATAGAAAATCGTTACTCCATAATTAGAGATGATGGTTTATCGCAGGAAAAGTTTACTGTTGCTGGATTCAACGTACTGTACACATGTCCGACAGTTTTCTTCCCTTATTGGTTGTCATGCGTGTATGAAGCTACTACCCCATTTCACTGGGCCAATGAGGATTCTGGTACTATTAGTCAGAACGTTCGTGATTGGTCTGCAAACAATTTAGCGGAGTCAAAACTTTGTTCATCCAATCATGAAAAAATAAACTAGTTAGAGTGTTATAGAAGATATTTTGGATCTAAAAATTTTCGCGCATTTCTGTCATCTCCCGTAAATTTGCTTTTTAGTGAACGTTACAGCATTTCACAGCAAATTTTCTAAACACATAAAATGAAGGCTTGACACAAGCCTGAAGGGGCCTTCCAAGTAAAAAAAAAAAACTTTAAACGCATAAAAAAAAAAAAGCTTTGTGTGTTTTCCGTTGACTCAGAAATTTAAGCGATGACTATAAGGTTTTAATACAGCAATCTGTTCCGGAATGACATAGCATTGTCTCTATAGTTTGAAACACTGTTTTACATAACAATAAATAACAGAAAAAATGGCTATTTACGGAAACATTTTTTTTTACTGATTTTGACACTTTCCAACGACCACATTCATGTTTCAATAACCATGTTTATGAATTGGCAAAAAAATATGGACTTCAATTTCTGTCCATAAAAAAAGATTTACATTTAAATATTAAACAGTTTTTTTTTAATTGGAATATACCCAACTGCTTACAGTGACACCTACTTGACATCCAGAAGACCCCTTAAGGGTACACACTATGACGTTTTCCACAAACTGACGTCATTGTTGTTCACGCACACTGAGAAACCACGAGTGCTGAAGTATTTTCCGAAAACTTCAATGATACAGTTTTCCTACATTTTTTTTCAGGTGAAAGTCACTCCGTAGTGACGTTCCCAACTGTGTATATAGACCATTCATGGTTACTTCCAACTCTTATGAAGTCATGCTAAAGTTATAATTCTAGGATATTCATCCGCTTCATACAAACAAAGCTTAACTGAGCCTAGAAAATGACACCAAAGGGACCACATGCCGGGTTCATTCGCACTCAGTGTATTGATACTTTGCATAATAACTATTTCTTATTAGGCATTACTAACACACCTATTTTCTCCCTGTTTTATTCATGTTAATTATAAATGAAATATCAGAATTTATAGATATAAAATAACTAAAAGTTCAATTTAACCAATAATTGGGAAATTTTATGTTAACAAAAATATAAAACCCTTGCGATGTGCGGCATATTTAGGAAACAATCGAACATGCCATACTCAAAAAGTGTGAATAAACCACGAATATACTATAGTAGATTTTCTGTTTTTGCAGTCTGATGTGTAGTATATCTGCCACACGATGTACATGCTAAAACGTCTAGTACAGTTAAGGCAATTCGCTGAAAAAGAATGTTTACAGTGTATGGTTAATAACATTTCCCTCAAAGTGGCTAAGACACAGAATCGCAGACGTCGTCGGTAGGTCAAGCTGTCGAAACGGGAAGTTTCTCTCGCAGTGTGTAATGATTGGTAAGGCGTAGTTGAGGAGTTACAGAATCGTGCCTCTGACCTCGTAATGGACCTGTTTTTTATCTTCTCAGGGGTGAGCCGGGTTGAGATATTACAGGAATGCGTCTTCCTTTCGTTGGTCCTTATCGCCAAACGAAAATGCTGAGCCTTTGTTCAGTCAGTGAAGCGGATGATGCGGTTCGGAGAATATTACAGAAAGGATTTACATTTTTTTGTTTGTTTTGATAGCGCACGACTGCAGTAGTCTGCTTTGATGCAGGTCAGAGAATGTATGTCCCTGCACCACGTTAACACATGGCCGAACTGACTTCAACGCGATATGGCGAAAGTTGTTTTTTCTTGTTTTTTCTTGTTGAAAGACAAAGTTCAACGCTCACGTGGAAAAATAAAATTGGTAAAAAGTGATGTAGATATTCCACTGCTAAGAGCCAATTATGACGCCGGTTATAAAAAATCAGTTGATGAAAAATTAACTATGAACTCCCCATTCATAATGAGACAGACCAGTGACATTTAACACTTAAGGAGCCAAGCAAAATCGTAAATAGATTGCAAGAAAATGTATGATACCAAGGTTGAGACCAAGAAATAGTTTGAATGTAGGAAAGTGTAAGGGACGATTATAAATATTATGATATTAGGTACACATTTAAAGATTCATATTCATGGGCGAAAAGACGCGAAAAAAGTTTCTGGTGACTTGTTTGAAAGTTCTGTGTAGATTTATCAAGAGTGCATGTGCGGAAGTGAATTAAAGAAGAAGAAAAAGGGATGATTAAAAGAATAATGGGTGACCTTAAGACAGTGGCGCAAGGATAACGTGATCTCTGGATGTTGCTGGCAATTGCCTCTAGTTGTGTAACAGTATAACTCCCAGTTGTTTTATCCTCCCCCGTAGCTGAAGTTGATAAACATTGTGAACATTTTGGTACCACTTCATTATGGACAGGATACAGTGAGAGAGTATGCCAAAGTGTATGTTATTATTACTTTAATTGTTATCATTGTACACTTTTCGCTCAAGGAAGCTGATCTCAAAGGTGTTGTACTTTCATACCCGCTATGAAGAGACTTCGACAATTTTTCCCAGCAGCCTAATGACGACTTCCATGTTGCGGCAATTTTCAAAGAGCCTTCTATGAAGATCGTAGAGTTAGCTGGGACAATATGTTTTATTTGTATGGTAACAGTATACATTTCTCAGTCACTGTTAGCACCCTCATCCCTAGAAGGTACACCGAGAAAAGCAATCCGGAAGAGGTATCCGTACCCCGTCAAAAGAACTACTAGGCTACAGCAATGCATTAGTCGTAGATAGTAATTGAAACACTGTTACCTAAAAAGTAAACTATTTACCATGTAACTAGAAAATTGTTAAGCATTAACGTATATGATAGTTTCGGGCCCAGCGGAGGGCCCACAGCGAAGTTGCTATAGTCTATTCGCGGTTTCTTCACACTCTTTGAATCAAACCTTTGAAATATCACCCCGTGTATTATGTGCTCAGTTGTTTCGTAAATATGTCATGCATCACAAGCGTTTTATACTTGTGTTAACATAAAATTACTTTATTTTTAGTTAAATTGAACTTGTAACTTATAATTTATCTATAAATTATAACACTTATTTTACAATTAATATAAAATAACGGAGGGAAAACATGTGTGTTGGTAATGCCTAGTAATAAATAGTTACAATTCTAAATGTTATTACACTGAGTGCGCACGAAATCGGTGCGTTGTCCCTTTCATGTAATTTTTTTTTTACTTAGTTAAGCTTTGTTTGCATGAGGCGGAGGAACAGCTTGAAAGTAGAACTTTAGCAGGGCTTCAAAAAAGTTGTAAGTAACCTTGAATAGACTATATAAGCAAACTGGAAGGCTTTCCAGAAGATAATGGCTTGATAAAAGATTCCAAAATGATACTGGGTGGCGCAGTGGCAACAGAGTAAATTCGCATTCGGGTGAACCCGGGTTCGATTCACGGTCCGGCTATCCTGATCTTGGTTTCCCACTGTTTTTTTGGTATCACCCCAGACGAATGCTGGGATGGTTCCTTCATATAGTCCATGGTGACTCCTTCTGCGTCCCTGTTTCTCTCTCCGAGAAACTTGCTCCGTCTATAATGACCTCGCTGTCGACGAGAGACTAAGGACTACTCTCGAGCCTAGCTCACTACTTGGAGAATTTCTTTGACCTTGAAAACAAAACTCGCGTGGACATAGATCCACTGCTCTGCTAGGGGCTAACAGGTTCTTATAACATCACTGCAGCCCAGAAATAATGATTTTCTTGACTAAAATACAATAAACTGTAATAACCACTCCAGATGACACGAAAGATTGTAAATCGTTTCACACGATATATGACATTTTTTTGGAAAAACATCAATTCGGCACTTCAGTGGCTGATGACCAGCCAGTAACGAACGTTGTACAGCGCAGTGAGTGTATAAGGCATACTTTAGCCCAGGAGGATGGTGATGCGTGGGAATACAGAGAGCAACAGAACTGGTGTTCCAGTAATCCGTATTCACCACTACTTGTCTTGAGCAACAGTAAATGTCAACAGACCTTGATGATTCAAACCCTACCTTACCTACCTGTCTACTTACCTACTATGACGATGGGATAATTGGACAGGAGTCGGCGAAGAAACGTCCTGGAAAACTCGACAGTAGTCGCAGATGTCCGTCACGAGCCGTCTCCAAGAGACACGTCAAGGACAACGCCTTACGCCTAAGTCGCGTCGCACTCAGCCACCAAGATTTACGCCATATGCCACGTTCCGTCACAGCTGAGGGGCGCTGAAACCACTGATGATTTATCAGTGGTCGTCAGCAGTAACGGAACAGTCTGCAGTAAACAGTAAATATTTTTGCCCATCGGTGAGCTGATAGCTTTCGGAAGCGTCACGGTGATATTTACTTTGATTACCGAGAACGGACGAAGCTAAGAAGTTTAGTTCTAAATGTGATTTCGCTCCTACCGAAGAAAACAAATTTTCATATAAAGATAATTTATGTTTTCAGGTTTTTTTTTTTTTCTATATTTTTGTAAAGATTATTTTGTACTTAATGATGCTGCCCTCTGCGTTTCTGCAATTATCTATAGAGAACACGCGATTTGAACCGCCCGCCAAATATCTCGTTTTACTGGCGCTGTACTCTTCCTCTGCGAGCTCCAATAATATCCGGCGTTCTCAGCCATCACCGTAGTCTCGCGCGGGCAGTCAGCCGAAAACCCGTGGATGGCATTCTCAGTGAACCCCGATGCTCGTCAGCAGTAAGGCCGGCTTTGCAAACTACGCAAAGACCGCAAGCACGCAAGAAACGCAAAGGCGCAACAAGTCAGACGCACATGATTCAAATTTACACTTTATAAACTGCGCAGAGCGGGAGAACGCAACGCTGAAATTCGCCAACTCTCGACTTCTTGATGTTTTGCTTGCTTTTCACGCGTTTTAGATTATCAGTGATGTTTTGCAAAACGTTTTACTCCCGTACGAAAAGCCTGAGATATTCATTCTTCGATTTTTTGTAGTATTTAATTTGCTTGTACAACAAATGCATGCCAATTGTTATGCTTTAGATGATAAACAAATAGTACAACTACGTATTAAAATATTTTAATATCACTGTTTTGCTGAGAAAATTGAATAGTATTCCTGAACATTCGTTACTGAGCAATTAAGAAACAATGTGCCATTAAATTGCCAAAGTTCAAAACGTAAAAACTTGTATATATTAATCAAATATATTGAAAAATACGGCAAAATAGTATCACCCAAACTCACTCAGTTGTTTCGTAATTTTAATTTTGCATTATTGGTAACATCTTGCATTATGCGATGTTTTTAAACGATTCAATTTTTCTTACGTCGTGTTCTTGGCGTTTTTTTGCGTAGTTCATAAACCCGACAAACTGCTCCCTACACACCAACTGCTAACTTTCCCGTATTTTATAGGATTTCCCGTATCCTGAAGTTGAAAGAATTATCCCTATAACACAGGGCAGGGCGTCACATACCCCGTGTCTCAAGATTTCTCCGAAAATAAACTGATTCCACGATTACAGGTACGTTTACTCTGATGCTCTAATCCAATGGCAGTTAGCAGATGCTCTAATTCAATAGCAGACTCTCAGTTAAGTTGGCAACGAATTAAGTAAAATAATTCCTAGGGTAATGCTCGAATTTATCGCAAAAGAAGGTGGGGTTTTGTTTTATACACACTAAAGTACGATTTGGCGAACTAGTACGATATTTAGGTTCCTAGCAGTTTCACTTTTTCACCTGACTGGCACGTGAATAAAGTTATTAAACACACGGCACTATCGTGCCGGACGACGCCTCTGATAGACGGATTTTCTCGGGATCTTCCGTTCCTCCCGCCCTTTCAATCCGGCGCTGCTCCACACTCACCTCACTCCACCCTCATAGGCTTTCAAGACCTCGATGTTAAGAGCCGCCCAAATCTCTTCCCTCACTCACACACACGGTTGTATAAATGTTATAAATGGCGGAAGAATGCAAATGAGGAAACAAGTAGATATCGAGCAGGGTTTTCAAAAGAGCTCAATTAACCGCGAACAGCGCATGCCTGTCGCACCTTCACTTTCTACCCTCCACTGGGACTTATTAATGTCGATTACTTACATACGTTAATTGTCTCGCCTCACGATGAAGCCACAGAGTACTTCGTAATACGAAGGTGGAAAAGCCTCTTGCACTTGGAACTAGAGCCGCACACGCCAGCAAAATGGCGACACAGGCACGAAAAATGTTGGGACGCCGCACCGTTCGTCAATGAGCCACTGATAACCTACTCGCCAGCCGACAGCCCAGCCAACATGTAAAGTTTCGCAGCATAGCACGCAGTAGCCAATCAAACACAGGGCCTGTTGCCAGCGCCTCGCGCAAACAATGACAGAACTAGTACGCCCACATCAAAGGAACCATCCTGCCATTTCTTTTATGTGTACTTATCTCTTCTGTGGTGATTCCAAGGGACGGCCGGGTCACGCCCGAATTTACGCATGTGGGAATCGTGCCGGACGATGCCGCTAGTCGGCGGGTTTTCTCGGAGATCTCCCGTTTCCTCCACCCTTGCGTTCCGGAACTGCTCCATCCTTATCTCGCTTCAACTCATCCTTCACGCGGAAGGCAATGGTAAACCAACGCGGTATCATCCTGCAGAGTTGCCTTGGTCACGACGCGGCCATAATTCTTCCGTTGCGCCCTTGGTTCCGACCAACCTTTGCGTTGCTAACCTCCACACACACACACACACACACACCTGTTGTAGTCTTTATATTCACTGGTGATACGTCGGCTCCCGTATAATATACCCTGCTATAGGCTGTTTACGTTAAAATGAGCACTTTTGAAAGCCCTGCTTTAAATATACTTGTGTACACATTGTGTGTTCTTCAAGCATATGTATAATTAACCTTACAATATCCCTGATCACTTTACTCGTGTCGGTCAAGGACAACTGTAAAATTTTAAGAAACGTAAGTATTTTTCATATGTTTTAATTGTCACACCTATACGCATTAAAAAAACAAACAAAAGCAAAATAAAATATTTTAGTATTCACAAGTAATTACTGAACACTTGTAATTTAAGGTTAACACATGGGATTACTTTCTCTCCGTCGTTGGGTAGGGGCAGTGACATTTTTCAAAGGTTAATTTCAAAAGTTCTCACATTACTGTGGACTGCCTGTAAAGGCTGTTCACGATAATATGCGCAGTATTGAAATCGACAACTGAAAAATACAACTGACCATAAATACACTGGCATGCAGACTGTTAGTTAATTTGGCAGTGTAATAATAAAAACAGTAATAACACATGACGTTGTGTTCAGCGTGTAACATGCAAATTTATGACTACTAAAGTCATAGGTGTTTTTGTTTTTATTTTATAATTGGAATAGCGTGAATTTGCACATTACAAACACATTTACTTTCCAAAAAAATGCCCTGGTTTCTACCTCTATCGCGCACGGATTGAGACGGTCTATGACAATGTTAACATTACATTTCGTGAAATAAAACAAAATGAGAGGGGAAGTAGGGTTGTGGGAAGTGCTCAAAAAACTGTTAACAACCTACAGTCGCTCGTTACGCAACTTTTAACCGAGGATACGCCGTGGGTTTGCGACATCGGTGCGTGAGAGCCTCACTTTGGCCACCCCTCCTCCAGTCTCCCCTCCCTTCCTTTTTTTTCTCCGTCATAATCATGCTTTCCGTCGTATTAGCGAGCCGATACAGGCGAGGATCCTCCCCAGCGGAATGGAAAGTCAACACAGTTAAGGGGATAGCGCCCGCTCGAGCTCAAGCGTGTGTGTGTGTGTGTGTTCTGCGCGGTTCATTTCGCATACCTCCGCCTCCTCGCACCGGCCACCACATCCCTATAAACCCTCTCCTGAATTAACAGCGAGGCGCCCTGGACGTGGCGCAAACAAATCCCTGGCCTCTTCCCCAGGAGCCGCGTTTAAATACTAATGTCCCGTGAACACATGCGCGCGCAGCCTCTTCGTTCTCTCCCTCACCCC
>NQII01012527.1:0-22921 GCA_002778355.1 Clitarchus hookeri
TTTCTGGAATCTTGCACAGCAAGTAGAGAAAATTGACTGGAACAGAGCAGGTACTAGACAGTACAACAGCGTGGGCCCAGCTGCTTTCTCCCTCACAAGAGGAGTCAGACTGGCTGAGAGAGATCTTGCCCCTGGTATGGGAACACGAAGTCAAGGCCATGGCGAATGTAGTTGTGGATGCATTCCGTGAGAAGGTCAGCGAGGCCCAGGCACTCAGGCAGGTTTCCTACTCCGCTTCCTTGGTTCTTCGAACTGCTCCTGTGTCTGCCATGACGTGCTTGATCGTACTTAAGTATTTTAGCTCTCACGTAGTTTTATTAAACGTGTGAAATTTCGTCCTGGACAGATCAGAGGATTCCGAGACGAAAATGTGTGGGTAATGTGTTAAGAATTTACATTTTACTGCGGTTTTTGACAGTTTATTATGGATTATTTTATTTTTATGTTTATCATAGTTTATTTTATATCAATTTTAAGAAATTAGTGTTGTCTTAAACAATTTATTTGTTTAAAGAGGCAAAGTGGCGAATGCTGTGAGGAGGAACATTTGCTTCTCCTGTAGTGTTGTCATGGCTTTCGCCTGTGCGATTATCGACCTAAAGTGGAGAATTAGGGTTACGAAGTGTGTTTCTCGCAGAAAAGCGGTCAGTTTGTGCATTTCTCTTAACATTACCGTATTTTGACGTGGATA
The DNA here is from genome assembly GCA_002778355.1 of Clitarchus hookeri. Classification (NCBI taxonomy): domain Eukaryota; kingdom Metazoa; phylum Arthropoda; class Insecta; order Phasmatodea; family Phasmatidae; genus Clitarchus; species Clitarchus hookeri. The sequence continues at coordinate 692 of NQII01012527.1, forward strand.
CGTCTTTAAATTTGATCCATAGTGGGAAATCCAGAAAATTTATTGATAACAAAATCGGGGGATACAGTTTAGCATTGAAGCTCCGAATCCATCGTATATATCTCAAATCCAATTAAATCACTCGATTGCCAAAGGATCAAAGAATTTACTACGTTGAGTGAGGACTGCTAAGCGTCGCGCGAGATGGGGGTGGGGGCACCAGCGTTTTTAGTTCGTTTCACCGTGTCTCATAATTTCTGGATAGTATAACTTTTGATGCGGAGTAGTTACGACGCTCGTTTAAGTTTTAATCAACAGCTCTCGCCGATATCAATTAATTGAGTATTTAAAACATTTGTGTGGCGTTGTTACAGTATAATTGAATGAATTAAAAGTAAAAATAAAATTGAAAACTTAATGCAATGTTGGTCTATACTCGTCAAAAAACCAAGTCGAAATACAAAAATCGCATACGGTTGAAAAGAGCATCTCAAGAGCAATCCAGTGATGCATATGAAACTCCATATGATAGAGTGAAGTGGTGCCAGGAACGTAAAAACGTAGGGGTGCTTGTTCCCTGGGAGTTTTTTCCTGTTCTGTCGACCTTTTCTGGGTTTGAAGGGGAGGGAATTCAGCCTTTGGCTGAATGTTTGCTCGCGTGTTTTCCCGGTTTCCTGCCTAGTGTCTCGTGTTTGTTTGGTGGGTTTAGGTCCCATCCTTTGTTTCCGTACCTCAATGTGCTTCTAGATTACTTCGCACTGTATCCATACAGCTGAGTGTCCTGTTTTCTTGCAGAGTGTACATTTACATTTTGCTTTGTCCTGTTATTTAATGGTACAATCTGCCTTTTTGTGCAATCCAGTGCACAGAGCGCAGATTGACCGAAGTGTGCAGTATTTCTGAGTGAGGCCCAGCGCACTACATCGCATGCACTGCACCACATCTTCAGGACGGTGTTTGTATAGTTCTATGCGAACTGAAATTCAAAATAGTGTGAGTATTTTCAGTACGTCGAGTTCATCGTGTTGATATACTACATACATCCCCAAAGACTGCAGGTGTGACAGCTAATGTTTGGAATTTCCAGACGTGGATTGAATTAAAGCCATATTCTTTGAGCTCTTTCATTAATTGTTTTGTTCCTGCGTTGTGTGTTAGTCCTGTAATGACTATTTTAATTGGCCTTTCATTTTTCTGAACATGTGTGTATATCAGAGTATATCGTGTTTCTGGAGGAACTCGCAGAAAGTAGAGTGCTTCTTCTCTCTTACAAGCACCTTCAGGTGTTTTCTGTTGGGTACTGTGATTTTCACGAAAAAGGTTCGTCAAATTGTTAATTCAACACTTTGAGTACTGAGGTGTCAGGGATGTACACCGGGGGAGCGAGTGTTTTTGGACATGCGTTTTCATGTGTTACTGTCGTTTTGGAGCTGTCCTGACTATCATTAGAAGAGTTATCGTCCCATAATTGTGAGAAGCCGTTTTTTTTTGTAACGGCTCACGCGGTTGCGTCTGATTTCCTGTTGGTGCTGTTTGTCTCCTACTTGGTTGGTGCCATTCTGTGTCGTGTTTTGTGTTGTGCCGTGTTGAGCTCGAAGTAGCGGAAGAAGGAGGGACAGCAGTCGCCTTTCTCCTGTGCTCGATTCCTCCAACTTTCTGTCACCCTGTCGGCTCCATCGTTTCCTTATGTGCCTACCAACCCAAGACCTTGGTAGCTGACCGAGTTATCTGAAGAGTAACAAGGCTAGGCCAGAAGGGGAGAGCTAGCCTTCCCCTACCGTTGCGTGGTTGGTTCTGACAAGAAGAAGTTAACCTGAGTAGTAATCTATATATACCAAGCATGATCCGGCCTTCATGGTCTCTCGTGACTAATCGATACATAGCTTGTTAATCGAGAAATATATATAGTTATACACAAATTACGTTATTCATTTGGCTCACCTAAATTAAGAATTCGCACAAAATTGTGTATGTAAATAATAAATAAACATTAAGATAATTATTTTTTTAAACAAATAGTATAAAACAAAATAACATTTAAACAAAGCTGTGAACTGCTCGTACTTTTAACTATTTTATTTAATATGTCCTACTTATTTTAACATTACGCCCTTCTGATTATTAACAAGGTAAGCTGTGCAGAACCCACTAATTCTACTTTTGTTTGTGTAGGACGTTTCCTTCAGAAAAGCAGTTACTCTGGATAATTACCGCATATTCTAACTAGCACACTGACTGGCATGCACCCGTTAAAGTTGTAAATGACAGAGGGGAAATTCCATGTCATATTGTTCAAGTGTGTAAAGGTAAACATTTGTTAATACTGATAACACTTTTGTTTTCTGTTTTTTTTTCTGCACGTAAGATAAAAACTAGCAAATTCGTAAAATAATAATTTTTGTAACAATTTCAGTTATACTTAACATACATATGAATGAAGTGATCAGGTCTATGGCAGTAATAGTTTTATTTATGGTGGAGGAACACACAATCTTTAGCAGAGCTTTCAACAGTTCTCAGCCCACTGTGAAAAATATCTGGTACCATGGATGTTAATGTTTTTCATTGAAAATGACTTATCATGCCATTCTACGTGCTGCAAGAACCAAATTTCTTGCCAAATGTACGCAGGATATTTGTGTAGTAACATGTTTTTAATAGGAACCTGAAATGTTTGTATAGGTAATGGCTTCCACATAATTTAAACAATTTAGATGTATTTACAATATTGGATTGGCAATAAAAGACATACGTATTTGCAATACACTGGGCAAACATGATTTTTTCCCAAAATAATTTTAAGAATTTGCATTGAATTGCATAGGGATAGCATAAGTATCATCAATGTAATGAGGCACAACTACCATCAGAACATCAGCAGTAACGTATGAGCGAGGCCCGGGCACTAGCTGAGAAAGTAATAGTGCACCTCAGCACAGTGTGTGAAGTGATGGAATATTCATTATCAAAGTTTATTGTGTACTTGGGCTTGAATGACAGGAACCGAGTGTGAATATCCAGTTGTCACCGAGGTGACTGGATTGTAGAATTTAGAGTTAAAGTTATTAAAATAAAACTGTCCTGAAATTCACATACAAGACAAAGTAGTTGGTTGCCATAGAATTATAGCTGAGCGCTTGGATACAATAAAATTTTGAAGTGGGAAATAAACAAATTTAAAATAGATAAAAAGTTTTAACACTGTAAAGTTTTAGCTGAAACTCAGAATATTGTTAATCATTCATTATGTTGCTTAAGCTATTATCAAAAGATTTTGTTTATAACAACTTCACACTTCCTAGTCTTGTNTAAAAATGTAAAATAGTGATTCGCCCATCGTGGGGTTAGGTTTTGTTAGGTTAGGTGAGCACATATTACGAAATTGGTCGGACGTTAATGCCCCTAGTATATTCGTGTTCGGCATCATTATTAGAGTAGAAATATATCATAATTTTAAATTTTTATTGTGTTTTTCAGAAAAGCCCCTAAACTAGATAATTACAGTTTTTTTTTATGCATGTAAGAGAAAAACTAGCAAATTCGTAAAATAATAATTTTTGTAACAATTTCAGTTATACTTAACATACATATGAATGAAGTGATCAGGTCTATGGCAGTAAAAGTTTTATTTATGGTGGAGGAACACACAATCTTTAGCAGAGCTTTCAAAAGTTCTCAGCCCACTGTGAAAAATATCTGGTACCATGGATGTTAATGTTTTTCATTGAAAATGACTTATCATGCCATTCTAGGTGCTGCAAGAACCAAATTTCTTGCCAAATGTACGCAGGATATTTGTGTAGTAACATGTTTTTAATAGGAACCTGAAATGTTTGTATAGGTAATGGCTTCCACATAATTTAAACAATTTAGATGTATTTACAATATTGGATTGGCAATAAAAGACATACGTATTTGCAATACACTGGGCAAACATGATTTTTTCCCAAAATAATTTTAAGAATTTGCATTGAATTGCATAGGGATAGCATAAGTATCATCAATGTAATGAGGCACAACTACCATCAGAACATCAGCAGTAACGTATGAGCGAGGCCCGGGCACTAGCTGAGAAAGTAATAGTGCACCTCAGCACAGAGTGTGAAGTGATGGAATATTCATTATCAAAGTTTATTGTGTACTTGGGCTTGAATGACAGGAACCGAGTGTGAATATCCAGTTGTCACCGAGGTGACTGGATTGTAGAATTTAGAGNTACTTGGGCTTGAATGACAGGAACCGAGTGTGAATATCCAGTTGTCACCGAGGTGACTGGATTGTAGAATTTAGAGTTAAAGTTATTAAAATAAAACTGTCCTGAAATTCACATACAAGACAAAGTAGTTGGTTGCCATAGAATTATAGCTCAGCGCTTGGATACAATAAAATTTTGAAGTGGGAAATAAACAAATTTAAAATAGATAAAAAGTTTTAACACTGTAAAGTTTTAGCTGAAACTCAGAATATTGTTAATCATTCATTATGTTGCTTAAGCTATTATCAAAAGATTTTGTTTATAACAACTTCACACTTCCTAGTCTTGTTACATTTCAGTATAAGTAAAAAATTTTTACTTTGAACACATAAAACAATCCCATGTTAAGTCCTCTATACTGGGCTCAAANTTTCAGTATAAGTAAAAAATTTTTACTTTGAACACATAAAACAATCCCATGTTAAGTCCTCTATACTGGGCTCAACTGTTGCTTTAAACAAGGCAATTAAGAACAGTATGTTCATTTAACTAAACAGATTTGTGTGCAAGATGTGATATGACAAATGCGTTTATTGACACAGTCTCCAATATCATGCCCTTGCAGATATTTGAAACAGACATTATGGCACGACAATATTTGCGTAGCTTACTTCACCTACTGTTGGCCGAAGGCACGTCAGACAACGTTAGTTAGACATTAATCTGTTGTTTGAGGACACAGGAAACTATACGTGCTGTGCAGTGGAGAGGCCAGACAAGGTGCTCTATGAAAATAAAAGTATGCAACTATTGGTTGAAAAAATTGGTTTTATTCACAGATGGGAACATCAACAATTGCTGTAGATGAAACAGCGTAGCTAGCTGCTTCTGGGTTACATAATACAAACAAATAATGGCTCGTTGGTGTAACAAGCTTTCTACCAGCAACAAGCGACTCAAGTTGCGTGGACCATTGCACTAGAGGTTTTTCAAACTTGTGTACCGTTCCCAAGTGCTGTAACTACATGAAACATCAACAATAGTTGTCGACTGACGTAAGAGTAAGTAAATTACATAGTATGCCTTCAATTCATCCAAGAGGAAAAGCAAGAACTTCTCACATAGCATAGAGCTATAATTTTACTGTAATAAAACGGAACAGCTCAACACCTATCATTTATATAAATGTGAACGAAAATTAATTTGTCCTTTACAGTATTGACTCCNAGAACGGCAAGAACTTCTCACATAGCATAGAGCTATAATTTTATTGTGATAAAACGGAACAGCTCAACACCTATCACTTACATAAATGTGAACGAAAAGTAACTTGTGCTTTACAGTATTGACTCCCAGTACCAAACTGTAAGACTTGCATAATCTGCAGTATGAAAACAAGTAATATACAGAGTTCTACTTTCAGCACTGATAAAATTACTCTTTCTCACACCGTAACATGACGACAATGTGTATGAATAAAATTACCTAGTATTTTAACACTTCTTTACAAAATGCTTTCAGTTAAAAATTATTTGGTGATTGCAGGGCTATCAGGCCTAGTCATCTTTCAGAATCTTTACAACGGATGCAAACAATTTTGCACGTAAGACAAAGCTGAAATGCTAGTTGAATTTTATTTTTTTATTTATACCACACAATAGAATTGAACACCACATAGCTTCCGCACTCACGTCCTTTCAAGGAGAAATGGATAAAGCACTTAAAACCATTGTTGCCAACTGTACGATCCTGATCGTACAAGTACAATAATTTTGTGTGGTCTACGATCTACAATCCAAAGCTTCGGATCAAACACCAATTGTATGATCATCAGCCCTGTTAATTTTTTACCTTTTAAGATCCATCACTGCGTTAATTTTTTCCGTCAAACCTGCAGTAACTGTATTGCTGACTCAATTTTTTTCCATCTTAAAGTCTCCTTCAAGGAAAAATTTTTACGTACATAACTGTTTATTAAAATAATTTGTTATGTTTTGTAAATTTTCATGTGTTTTTACTGAAAATATATTGGAATACATTGGTACTGCCTGACAATTTTGTTTGTAAGAAAGAGTTTTAATTTAATATTATTTAAAAGCCATTAGAAATATTTTTGTGCTTTTTTTTATAAATGTACGATCCTGGAAGTGGTTTGTATGGTCTTTCCGAGAAAACTGTACAATCCTGGCATTGCAAAAGGTTGGCCATCAATGCTGCTTGAAACATAGCCGCCTGTGGAACTCTCTTTGGCAGCAGTCAACCACGAACCTGCAATATGAAACTTTCCCTCATTGCTTAAGTCAATGCATTCAATTGGTGACAACATATTCAATATATGGTACATACTCATGCTACTGTTATCAAATGATAAGGCCACTCATGAAATGTTATGCAAAACAATTAAAATAAGAAACAATTTAATATTAATTGTAATTTAGAAGGTAATAATGTAACCACATTAATTTATAATTTTATCTTTACTACCTTTTCATGTTTTAAAAACAGAAATTCCTAAAACACAAATTTTTTAAATCAGCACCGATATCTTTTGAAGGCTTGAACTCAACAATTACATTTTTCTAACATGTTACAGTAATTATTAAGAATCACTGCTTTTTAGAAGGAAATACGTTTGAGTTATGAGAACTATATATTTGGCTTTTGCAAGGCATCTTGTTGAAATTCTGGTGGAAACATTACCTCCAAAAAAAAATATTGCAAAAGGCATTCACAGCCTATGGCGACATGTATCTGCCATGGTATATTCATCATATTATGACACAGTGACACACAGAACAGCCAATTGAAAGTCGTTAAATTACAAGCGGAAATTGCATATTGGTTTATTCAAGCATGTGCATTTGTGGATTGCCGTTCGTGCTGATTGAAGTGTTAAATCTAATTCTTATGTGGAAGTATGATCACTTGTGAAGTTAAGAATTATTTCAATAGGTGAACGTATTATATATGTATTTTATCAGCATATATACACACATAGATAATAAAGGAGGTGTATCCGCCACCATTATGAATGAGTATAATTGGTTTTTTCTGTTAATCAATTTAATGTGCTATACAAGATTGTATATTAATGTGGAAATTGTATTCAATGACATATTGCATACTAGGGTGGAAATTGCAAATCTTGCGTTCTATCTGCACCTAGCCATGACAACTGCAAAAGACCTAATCGAACTAAACCTAATTTCACAATAGCTGAATCACAGAGGGTGGCTGTGCCGGCTGCACTATCGCACATCGGAGTAAGGGCAATAGGGACTCCCAATATTAAATCTGATTCTGATGCAACTGAATTACAGTTTATTCCAGTTAGTCCTCAATGTACTTTTTCCTATGTGCAATAGCTAATCGGCGCACCCATTCCCTTTAATTCACCTATCAGGAAGGTAGGTTAAGTTAGGTCTTCTTGCATTTAACACAGTTATGAAACTCGATTGACATATTTTTACATGTTTTGCCTCACAATTTCCCTGATCGTCAAAGCACTCCCCACTATCGCATTTCATAGTATGTACTGCATATATTGTGATGCCCCCATTGAAATTTATATTCAGCGTGATTAGACATTTTAGTGTATTTCATTCATGGTTACTTCCAACTTTTCTAAAGCCCTGCTCAAGTTCCACTTTCAGTATATTCCTTCACCTCGTGCAAACATAGGTTATCCGAGTGTAGAAAATTACACCAAAGCGACAATGCACCACATTCGTGCGCACTCAGTGTAATTATATTTTGCATAATAACTATTTCTTACTAGGTGTCACCAACACTTTTCTCACTGTTTTAAATCACATTAATTATAAATGAAATTTTATATTTATAGATAAAATATAAATAAAATTTTGATCTAACAAGAAATAAGGTACTTTAATGTTAACACTAGTATATAATGCTTGCGACACGCGGCATATTAAGAAAACAACCAAACACGTTATACATGTGTGATTTTCCAAAGGTTTGATTCAAAAAGTCTGAAGGAACCACGAAGAGACTATACATATTAATTTCTGAGATTTTTTCCCGTTTTTCAGAAAAGCCAAAAAAATTAACAATTGTTGGAGTATTTCTGCACAAGTGGGGCAGGCAACCATCCCCTCAATGTGACTGCGTAGAAGATCAAACCATCAGACACATTATTGAAGAATGTCCTATAAGGTCCTATAACGGTAGTCCTGACGACTTCCTGTTGGCAACTCAAGAATCGATAGATTATATCAATAGACTTGATGTTTGTTTGTAACTCTTAAAGTTTGTAATATTTTTAATGTCTATGTATTGTTCCTTTTATAAGTGTCTAAATTGCCATACGATAAATAAATAATAAATTTAAAGTAGGTAAATATATATTTTAAAAAAAATGAATGTTCATTAAATTAATGTTTATTAAATGAATGTTCATTAAATGAACAGAACCATCACTGATAACACAGCACATGACACACAAATTTTTAAGGGAAGTAACCTTCCTGGAAAATATTACGAAAATTTTCATAAAATATATAAGTTTTTGCAAGTGCAGCATGGGATGTTGTGCTATTTCTGTGGGAATGTGCTATACTATCTGTGCGCTTAGGGTGCTGTTCCAAATAGGATCAATGGGGGGAATGACAAAAATTAAGAATAAAAAATAGCCTGTGCTTAGACCCTAAACATGTGATCACCTCACTTGAACTGATACACGACATTGACCCTATGCTATTTACGATACAGTCATCTGGGGTATTATGTATGTGCATTACGTGTGCATAAAATTTAGTGTAAAGATAGAAAGTTANACAGTCATCTGGGGTATTATGTATGTGCATTACGTGTGCATAAAATTTAGTGTAAAGATAGAAAGTTAATTATTTAATGAACATTTTATAGGCTTTTGCTTATTGGTTGTGTGTCGTGATTGCTTTTTATACATTTTATTTTAGGGTCTACATGACTTTCTATCTGAAGCCACCCAGAGGAACTATTGCTCTGCATACTCTCAGAACTTGTGTGGAGGAAAGACTTAAACTATTCACATATTTGGAAAATTATGGAAATTTTAATAAACAGCNCTCAGAACTTGTGTGGAGGAAAGACTTAAACTATTCACATATTTGGAAAATTATGGAAATTTTAATAAACAGCAGCTGAAAGTTGGTTGTGTAAGAGATGGTTCTGCGCTGGACAGAACTTCACACTACATGTTAAGGTACTCTTTAAATAAAAAGTAAATTGTTACTTTATAGGCCTATTGGTAACGTTTAAGTGAGCCCAGGGCTGGAAATGATGATCGGCTAATTATTGGACATTCCAATATATTTTCACTTAGAATTCAACGAGGTACTGTAAATTAAGTTATTTTTATGGTCGGAACAATTTTTAATTTTCATTATAAGTTACTGTGTCTACAAGCATTCTTGAATTACCTTTTTGAAGACTACTTTGAGTACTGTATTCCATGTTTAATTTATATCAGTTTCTTTCCTAGCATGTTCTCTTTGAGAAAGCTGTCATAATCTCTTAAACATTGGTAAGATGATGATGTTTCATCCAGCCATTACTGTAATTGATCACACATTTTCAGATCATCTGTGGGGATTTTTAACCTCTAATCTCTGTGTAGTAGTTGACACATTCGTGGCCTGGTCACAGGATCATGGTGGTGGTTAGTGGTGTCTTGAGATAATTATAGTGGAGATTGGCATAATAGAGACAAGTAAAAAGGGATGAAAAATTGATATGATGGTTGGTAAATTTCCCTCGGCATCAAGTAGTCAGTCGTACGTTGCTCTGACTAGTACGAGATCACCTAGTCTCAGGGTGTGGTCGAAGACGTAGGCTAAATAATCCTGCGGCCACACATGCTTGCGGTTAAATATCTGGTGTGTTTTCTCTTACATGAATGACACTGCGAATGTTGCATTATAAAATGGAAGGTTCATACTTACGTGGGCCAACTAGGCTGGATGGATTAAAGGGCTCATCACCTTGAAGTTCATAGTGACGCAATTGAGTGAAATAAAACACTTGACACACACGTCATTTAAATGCTGACATATTTGAACACAGTAGTGGAGATGAATTACAATTAAACTGGGTGTGCTGTTAGGGCCTTGCACTAGTCTTAACATCTACTTGAAAACACCTCATGGGCAACAAAAAATTACAAGTGCAATTAAACCAGTGGGACGCGAGTTTGCGACGGGGGAAACATGCTTGGTGGAGAGGGGGAACAAAACTGACAAGGTTCTGGTAAGTTACATTAATATTATTGATGCGTACGTCGGTTGTTGATGGCGACGTCACGGTCGGGCAAGTTTTTACCTGCCGGTTAGAGACACGGATTGATATCACTGGCTGACTATACTACTGGCTAACCGGGCCCCGGCCGGTATACAGTACAGGGCGTGTGGCCTGGCGACTCGACACAAAGTCAAATGCAGACTTAGCGGTCCTGCGAACTGGGTGGCACACAGCCTCGGGTTTACCTTTGCTGAAGGTGGCCTGGGGTGGCTGCTGCTGCTGGAGTTGATTGGAGCTGGTGCCTCGACCTGGAGCGGCGGTGCTGCTGCGGCTAGCCCTGGGAGGGCTGCTGGTCCGACGGCACTGGAACCAGGGATTAGCAATCCCGAGCGGAACGTGCCGGTCACGATCGGGTGCTGTTGCCTGGCTTTCTTGATTGGGAACTAAAAGAGGGAGTCGGAGGGAGTTGGGAGGTGAGGTCTCTCCAGCTGGCAGGCAGCTTGAGCTCGGTCCTGGGGGGTTGTACTGCAAAGTGCATTTGCGGTTGGGTTGCAGCTCCCATTGGCTTTGGAGGCTGCAGCTGCCATCCTTTCGGCCACTTAGTACCACTCCTCTGGGTGTACGGCATAAAGGTAGGTACAAGTATTGGCCTCGTCAAGGAAAATCAGGCGACGATGGTCTCTAGCTAGGTGTAGAGCCGAAGCCGAGCTAACCCAGAGCCATACCCGTTTACTCCAACCGGTGACATGAGGCGTGGTGATTGGAGAGGTGGGTTTACTCTGAACGTCAGACGATGTTGTTGGGTGTTGGTCCAAAGGTGGGCAGACCTTAAGAACCAGTCCAGCACTCCATCCGGCAACAATTCAGCACGGTGGACGGAGTGAAGGCTAAGCTTGTGGATTGTGTTGCTAGTTGTTGTCGCTCTACCTTACTGCGCACCAGGTGCACAGTGCGGCTGGCTGTCGACTGGGTGTGTTTATGACGTACGTGCGCCTAGTTAAGGGAGCCCGCGGTCCTACACTAAGTTCAGTAATGGGTTTGTCAAAGACGCAGTCTCCTGCTTTACCCTGGCGGGCTGACATCTACAGAGGATAAAAATCAGTCACCCTTAGAAACTAGTATGCAGAGGTTTGAAAGAAAATGTATTTATTCTGTGATGAATAAACACGGTAGCCCTTTCTACCTCCTAACTAAACCAGAAGTGACTGGAAATAAACTACGTATACCAGGTGAAGAGGTCCTGGGTCTCACCTGAACAAAGCAGGTGCGGTTATGTAGTTATTACAATAACTGTCCTTAACTATCTCAATGCCGTTGTCCAGAATGGACTTTGGGGGCCACTACCAGAAGGGTGTTTGGCAGTACAAAATGTTCAAAGACTTCTTCGGGTGTAGCCGGTGAGGCTCTGGTAGAGCTTCTGGAAGGTCGTGAAGACGTTGGTGTCAGCAGAGAGCCCCAGCACACGAGGTGGTGGAGCGAGCTGCTGGAACTGGAGAACAACTGACGTTCCTCGGCGGTGCTCATATTCTACCTGCCCGCAGGCTCATCTGGGGTGTGCTTTCTAGCGCCATCCCTCGGCTCGTGCCGGCTGAAGTACGTCACTCTGTAATGTGATCTTGGCTCCTGGGTCGGCTTCCTTCACACGTCGGGGGGGTTGGTTTGACGTCTGACATCAGGGCGAACAATCTTGGCTGACGTGTCCATGGGTGCCCCCCGCAACAAGGGGCGTACTTCTTGGCATTCGTAGCAAGTTGTTTCAGGGTTCAAACCCTGCCTGGGGTGACGTGAAGGCACGTTCAGATGAGGCAAAGCAGTGTTTATTATAGTCAGAATAAGCCCCCCCATCTCCCCCCGGTTGTGATGTAGACTCATCTGGGAGAAAAATATTTTTCTTGGGAGTGATGTAGAACTGTCACTCCCAAGAAAGCTGGGTTGGTTTCTGTGGTGCTCCACTTCTGTGTGCTAGGCTTGGGGTTGTGGCGCGCCGTGCGGCGTCCCTTTCAATATTTGCTTGGAGTAGTGCTGTCTCTCTCTAGCGCTGCCATCTGGCTGAGGTTTAACGCTGTCTCTCTAGCGCTGCCATCTACTTTCAAAACATTAATTTTGTCATAAAAACAGTTTACGGTTAAAACGCATAAATTTTGCACGTTCATTATTTGCAATCACATACACACTGATCCAACGTAAGGTAAAGCGACAAAATACTCTTTCATACACAGCTATCACGAAGGACATTACAGTATATTTATTCCTGCTGTGGAAAAACACATTTATCACAACATTGTAACTTGCCTAGGTAGGTGTAAATATCACGTGTACAAACATGATGTGGAACTTTTCAGTATTTTTCACAAGAGAAAATAAACGCTTCGTTCAGTCTCTCTTTTCTATGAGCAACATGCTGTCGCCAGTTGCCACTTCCGCCAACTTCGGATTTGTAACCGTCCAACCATCACATCACATATATTATAATAAGTATTTAAATGATAAAATCTCGTCTCATTTGTAAATTACAAATTCAAAAATCATTGTTTTTGCTATATTAAGTATGAAATATGCTAAAATTGAAAATGTGTATAATTTTCTTGCTGCTACTAGCAGTGCGAAACTTCCCGAGAGAGAAAAAAGAGAGAGAGAGAGAGAGAGATGAAAAGTTCCGTTCCGCCTATTCGTTTCTTCCTTGGACGAAAAAAAGGACGATGTCACTAGGGCCTACGCACGGTAATTTGCGCTTATATTTTTAACTGTAACAATGAAATATGTTTCCTTTAGTGCTATATACCTAAAAATTTAAATTTATCAATAGGTAACGTTTAATTTACAAATAACACACCAAAAAACTAGGTTAAAACACGATTTTACCTGTGAACTATTACTTACTAGCCGTTGCCAACACATCGCTGCTCTCACTGTTTTTAATTCATTTTTATTACAAAATAAATATTCCAAGTTATAGAAGATACAAAGTTAAAGTTTCATTTATTCAAGAATACAATAATTTAAAGTTAATCACAGTATGTGTTTTACAAGTTATTTAAAACACAGGTTGACATGATCCTAGGGTGATTTCTCAAAGGTTCTTTTTAAAACATTCAAAGAAACCGTGAATGGACTATACAGTATAATTAATTGGAATTCTTAATGAAACACAATTTTATGATTTCAGGTTGTTGGCCCTTGCATCTCCAGTGCTTAGAACATTTGTAATAAAAAATGAAAAAGCGTTATTTATGCTGCGCTTGAATGACTCTACAGAGAGCCATCTCTGTCATTGTATGAAAGTTGTGCAAAGACATGCCGAAGAATGCTTGCTTCTTCTTAACACGAGCTGTGATGATGATCTTACCACATTTCTGCTCACACTGACTGATATTTGTAAATACCTGAGTGTGAAGCAAGTGGCCACTCATGCTTTCCAGGGGAACCACCACGAAGAATGCTCGGATTTGTACTTAAAAGGTATGACTGATGTACTGTCATGACTTTCCATACATTGTTTAGTTTTTATTAAGTTTGTAAGTTAGTAAGTTTGAATCAAACAAAACTATTGGCACGAGAAAACACTTGCAAGTGTTTGAATTTTGTTGGCTGTGGTAAGTCTTAACCTCTGGTGATTAGTTTAACTTATGTGTCATTACGATATGGAGGGAATAGGCCGCTAGGCTACTGATTACATTATAAAAAGTAGACAGAATGCACAAGTACTCACACGGCGGTACTCTTGGATAAGACAATAAGACACACACACAAAATTCAGACAAACACATTTTCTCCGCATCTGCGTAGAAAATGTGTTTAGGTTTGCGAACTGACGGTTATGCCGTTAAAGCAACAGTATTTGCATCAGGTAGACCCAGTTTTAAGTAAATTGTGACTAATTGTTTGAAAGTCACTGAAACAAAACCAGCATCTCATGTTGTTTGTAAATTTTTTGGATAATATATATTAATATTTTTACCTTAATAGAAATTTATCAGGTTACAAGACAGACATCAAATTATATCACAAATTAACCTTAATTTAGCTAATTAATTTGATTTCAACAAAACTGCTAATGGCAAGTACACAATATAATTATATACATGCTGATAAAATAAAATATTTCAGTTTAAACTTGACATCAGATACTCCCAAAGCATAACACCACACAATATTAAATCACCCTTACTCTTTTTTACTGTTATGCACTTCAACATTTCGTTCATACCTCTTCTCTATGTCTTGTCGTTGTAGTAATACATCTGATTGCCATGTTGTTGAGCCTCGTGAGTCCATACAACTCCTCATAACAAAAATTACTATTCACAAATGCTAATCTGCATATAATGTCAATATACGCAGCCTCCTTCCACTTTAACTTTTCATTTCATAGTCCGTATTAAAACATGCTTGACGTTGTCTCATTTGTCTGGGGATACAATGTTTTAGTCTGTCCCATGAATGAGTGCACTTGTGTGATGGGCGTAGAGCCTAGAAGAAGGGTAAATGCACTCTACTTATTTGTGCAACATATCACCGCCTGTTGCATGGTCACCTCCACAGCGCAGCATAGACAGCTATCCAAAGTAGGACATTTATTGGCTCACTGCACATTCCATATCATCTGTGGTTACACTATAGGGCTATAGGTGCATGGTTTGTAATGTACTTTTTTGTAATCTTTATTTTATGTGTTAACTTATTTTGCCTTTTCATATTTACATTTCCTGTTATGTTTTAGTAGATTTGTATTTTAGGCTGACTTCTAATTTGTAGTGAATGTGAATATTTATCGTTAAGCATTTGTCTTACTATCTAAGAGAGCTTTATTACTCCAGGCAATGTGTTGTGTTAACTTGAATTACTTAGACTATACATATGATTTAGATGTTTCTTCCATGGGAGATACCTGACTTAAGTCTGTTTAGATGAAGTTATATTATTTTTAAGGTTTTTATCTATGATTTACCCTTCTGGTCAAGCTTTTCTGTAGTATTTGATTTTGGGAAAGTCACTCTTGTTTTGACCCTCATACAGAGCACCGCATAATATTTGTAGTAAAAAAATAATGTACCTCATTCTACGTATTCACTTATTCCTTAATTGTATTAAGAAGTGTACTAACATAAAATGATCATGATGATTAGTTAAGTAACTGTGAGCCATCTTCTGGTCACAGTAAAGTCGCATTAAATATTTTATGTTCTGAAAATATAACTATTTCAGCAAAAATTCTATCTCTCACACCAATAACTTCTGCTTAATAGCCAAATAATATTAGTTATACTAATAATGTAGGGGTTGGGCCGACGGAACTCTGCAGGATTGTTCAGTGAGGGTGAATTGGGAAATGTGTGCATGAAGATGTCGATGTAACCCTGCAGAAGCAGAACCCAACAGTTCTGCATTATGACTCAGAGCCGTCGGGCACCTGAGTATGCCTACCGAGTCTCGTTGCCTATCTCAAACAGAGGAGAAAATAGCATTTTTAAATTTGACCCACTCTTAAAATTGCATAGTTAAGGTGAGGTAGATGGTACACTGTGAGACAATGGGGAACTGATAGGGTTAAGGGGCAGGCTAAATTAGAATGCCATAGATAAAATCTTTAAAAACTAATAATAATAAAAAATCAGGGTTAGTTACTGTTTCAGTAGGAAAATTGGTTGCTAAAAGTCTAAATGAAAAGAAAATTTCCGAGGTCACTAAATATTTGACTGCTTACACGTATAAATTAATAGCAATGAAAATTTTTATCTGTGCATCTATTTATTTCGGTCATTATAATATATAAGTTCGTCAAGGACTATATTACAGAATTTATTTCTCCCACTCACACCACTTATTTTTAATATGTACTTAAATGAACTAAGATTTTTTTTTTTAAGCTGAGGGCTTATAACAAAAGCTTTAATTTTCTTTTTGGTTTTATGAAATTCAGTTACATATTTTCTGCAGCCACTGTTTATCATCGCTCGGGCACCACCCCCTCAGAGCGGGGGAGGTGCAAGTCCTTGTATGTACTCTTGTCCTCCCATTGCTACGTCATTATTTCATGCCCAGGTTGGGGGCGGCTAGCCCACACCGCCTGGCTGTCATTCATATATATGCTACTGCAGCAATTCCAGTAGTCTGCTTATTTGAAGGTCCCCTGTGTAGCACCAGGGGACCTGTTACCCATCACTGTTTTCTTCCCTTCTCCCTGCCTGCACGGGTAGAAAGGGGGAATTGAAACTAAAAAATCATGGAAATCAGAACACACAGGGCTTTTAAAGGAACCATCATGAAGTCCAGAGAATCCTGTGGCGGTTTTGGTTGTATATGCAAGTTGAAACTAAAAGCCAAACTGTTGTTGAGACGGGACTGGGTCGTGGGGGCAAGGCCTGTGTTAAAGTTAATAATTGAATAATAAATGTTAGTGTTTTCCAGTTAACGTAAAAGATATTACAGTAATTGACTGATTAAGTTAGTTGAAGATAGTAGATTATAGTAATTAACAATAAGCTGATTGATATGTAAAAGAAGTGTAGTGAGTTGTTTAACAGTTTATAATTATTAAAACAAGTATTAAACAGTAACTGTAGTATTCTTAGCAGTAATGTAATGGGTGCCTTAATCATTGTATCTTTACTTATGTATGTGTAATGGCTGAAGGATGCTGCTCGGGAGAGATGCAGAGGGCATGGGGGGGCGGAGGAGGGGCAGAGGCACCGGGAGCAATATGCATGCCGTGGGAGCTAGGCTTGGAATGAAGCGAATGTCTGCAGAGAAACATGTTTTTTTTAACGGGGTGAGTCTCATCCTGGAGTGAGAGAGAACTGTGATGGCTGGGAAAGGTTTTGAAAGTTTTGTTTAGTTATTTAGATGAGGCATTTCAGGTTTTTTTAATCAGTTTATCAATGTCTGGATTATAATTACCATGTTGCGTAATGTGGGGTTTGAATGAAGTCTTAATTTATCAGAGAATTTGTTGTTTTATTTGATTAATTTCTGATTTACTACTGCACTTTCAGTGTGGGATGGAGATGACAGTTTCTCGTGTACCTATTGGCATCTCCAATTACTCTAAGAAATTTATTTTGTGCTATTTGCAAATTATTTATCAATTTTTTAGCTGCGTTCTCCCACACATCAATACCATACATTAGGACTGAGCGGACAATTGAGTTATATATTAAAAGTTTCAATATTTTATTTACTCTGTTACATGTTAGTAGGGCATATAACTGATTTAGTTTTATAAACTGTATGCAAATTGTTTAACTTGTTTAATGTGGACATCCCTGTGCTGTTTACTGTCTATTATTAGACTTAAAAATCTGGCAGTTTTAGTAAACAGGATTTTCGTGTTGTTATATTTCAAGGGTTTAGCCTCACGTTGTCTCCTGCAAGTGATTATTACTGCCTGGCATTTTTCGGCATTTATTTTAATTTTCCAGCGATCGTACTACTAGCTCAACTCGTTCAGCTGCAGTTGGGTGTATATGCAGGCGTATGGAAGACTTTTGTCGCGGGCAAAAATGATATTGTCTGCGTACATTTGAACTGAACAGTGAATATGCGGGATGTCTGCTGTAAAAATATTGTAGAGGAAAGGTGACAAGAGTTGAACCTTGTGACACTCCTGCTGTACGCTGGCAGCTTGTAGATTTTGAGTTTCTATATTGATGTAAAATTGCATGAAATTCAGTAACATATTTTTCATTTCTACTTCATGAAACAAAAAAGTCATATTCACATAACTCTTATAATTGGACGTAGTTGATCTCCATCTGTAGAGAACCAGATCCAAAAGCTGTTGGTGATGTTTCATGCACATCTATTCATTTCCACTCTATTCCTCTGTCCATCAACTAAATAAGGGTTCTACAATACTTACCGCATTATGTACATAGTTACCTGTCAGAAAATTCTAGTATAGTTAGTATAGATTATAATACACTGCCTTGTTTTGCTAGAATTTTGAAATGTGATTGAAAATTTTTCTCTTACAGTGTCATTTTTGATGTGTTTGCCATTTATCCGAAGACGTGAAGTGGAACTCGATCAAGGATATGCATTTATTCCATGTGGGAAGTGGAAGCAGCTGTTAATACTATTATTTGAAAAACATTATCTCTTGGGTATGCAGGAAATGAAGAAAAGAGAAATTTTCATGGACATAATGGATGACCCTAGACTAAATTTACTTGTGCGAGAAATGGAAAACCAATTTTCTACTAGTGATTACGTACAAAAAGCTCCAGGAGAGATAAAGGCACGTGATGTTGACACAGAGAGTGCTTTATTTCCACCTTGCATGGCTCACCTGCATCGCCAACTCAGAGCCACTCACCGCCTACCTCATGAGGCTCGCCGCCACTATACTTTGTTCCTAAAGGCAGTGGGAATGCCAGTCGATGAAGCAGTTTCNCCGCCTACCTCATGAGGCTCGCCGCCACTATACTTTGTTCCTAAAGGCAGTGGGAATGCCAGTCGATGAAGCAGTTTCGTTTTGGAGTGGGGAATATTCTCAGCCACACGCCAGTTGTTCAGGCTGCAACCACTCTTGGCAGAAGGATGCTCGCAAGTATCGATACAGCATAAGGCACATGTATGGGTTGGAGGGTGGACGCTATAGTTACAGCATGCCATCTTGTAGTGCCATACAGGTATTTGATTTTGTTTGATATATTTATAACTTTTTTTTTAGCGCACACCTTAAATGTTATTTGTTATGTGGTGTGGCCTGTTGCCTTTCATCAAGGTCTGCTGATCAGAAACTGTAGTAACCACAAACTTGCAGTAGAGGTACAGTTTCTCAAAACCATACCTTAACAAGCAGAAAGACAAATGGTTACAAACTGACTGTTCAAGGCAACCAATTACACCACAGTCTCCTCTGTTTATGAATAAGTACAATGAATTTTCATTTTGCACAGCCAAAATACGTTATTTTATATTAAAAACATTAGCACAGTTTCAAATGAACAAATAATATTGTTACACTGCACTTCTGTTTGACCAACTGGTTGATTCACCTTTGTTCTAATAATGTTGCCTTCCTTGCTGCTGTTTGTACCTACCTACCTACCTGCAGACATTCTATAGGGTTGCAAACATATATCTCGTATGGTTGATAGTGAATAATGTTTGGGAGATGGCTGTTGTAGTCCACCTTTTCAATCAACACATCATCACTCGTTCAGCACCAACAAGGTGACTTTTAAGGGGAATACAGCAAAGTACCTGGGTTACCCACCCTGTTCCTTGGTAGCTTGGGACAACTTGGCCAACAATGTCTGCTTCACTATAACATGATGATCAC
This sequence comes from Clitarchus hookeri, assembly GCA_002778355.1. Taxonomy (NCBI): domain Eukaryota; kingdom Metazoa; phylum Arthropoda; class Insecta; order Phasmatodea; family Phasmatidae; genus Clitarchus; species Clitarchus hookeri. Next base: position 20,392 of record NQII01012527.1, read on the forward strand.
GTGCCTTGCACTGTTGCCCTGCCTCCAGAGTCACCAGTGCCGTCTGGGTAGGACTTTCTGGTAGTAGAGTTGGATTTCCAGGAATCTTGCACCCTGGCAGAAGGTAGTTGCATGCTGTTGAAGATCTCCAAGCACAACTTCCCATAATTTCCATGTGAGACAAAGTGATGATTTTGTCATTTTGCTGCTGAGCAACTCTCCTGAGACATCTTGGGCATCCATCAGGTGAGATGTGTACCCTGATCGTGCCTCCTGAAAGAGGCGGTGCACAGTATGTCAGTGGACAGGTTCCATCCAGGAGGTGCCTCAACCTACCCACGGCTTCTCTCTCAGAGCCTGCGCAAACTAGGAACTGGCAGTACCAGTTTCAGTCTATGGTCACGCGAGACATGGAATGCTTCCCAGATGTTTCATCCTAAAACTGGTAATTTTCCCATGCATCATGTGGCTAAGAGTCATGACAGAGGTAGAATAGAACCATTCTCTCTTATAGGTGTACATGACAGTTCATTTTAACACAGCATACGAAATTACAGCATTTTTATGTGTAATACATCACATGCCCAGCCAAGTTAGAACATAGTAAGGTGCGGACATAATTGACTTTATTTTTTTATCGATACCTCTGTGGTTCGGCCATGTCCAATGGTGTGTAAGCTGAGAGCAAATTGTGTTGAGATTTGAAACCCTGGGTTTTCTAAATTGTTTAAGGCAATTCATTAGCCGTGTTATGGCCCAGTGCGATGGAGTTTCAGCTCCCATTTAATGGTAATTATTTGTGGCAATTTAGCGGCCCATATTTTTACCTTGCTACATCAAGTTAGTGCTGCGTGTGCCATGCAGACTGTACCAATTTTTCAGTTTTTAGACGAAAACTGACAGTAAGTCAGTTATATGTGGCAATCCAGCGCTGCCAGTTTAAACTGTGTACCTGACAGGTATTTGATAACCATCCAGTGCACATGAGGCAAAAATCTCACCACTCCATCCCCACGAGAAATATAACATAAGCTCTACTGTTTCAATCCCAAGATTGCCAATCACCTGCTAGTCATTGGTTCTAATCAAAGTACTTTGATTTACTGTCCCAGTATATCATGTATGATCCCCCAATATACAGGAAGAGTGTAAGAACTAGGTTTTTTTTAATGTAATGTAGGTACTTTAAAATTACAATTTGCACTTAGACCTAACATTTAGAGAAAACAAAATATTTTAATTTAATTTGATTGTTGCAAATGAGTTGGTGTTATCATTTTTATTTCAATCAGCAATTTGTTACCAAAATGTTCAACCAAATACTTGTGCACACTCTTGATACAGAGTGTGTTTGCTTCTGCGTAACTCAAGAGTAATATAATTAAATCTGTAATGGTCTACACAAATTTGAACTTTCTCCCTAAGATATCTGGTGACTCGTTACCTACGCTGCAGTACTGTCTGGTGTGTGTGTGTGTACCTATGTTGTCATGTTTCACAAAATGTGAATTTTTTTCCCCCTTTTTGCTGGGGGCCGATTAAATACGACTACCAGACAATTGCACTGATGCAGCGCAGAGCTGCAGTAATCCCAGCCGGAATTAAATATACCAGGTGCAAGTGGTTGCAATCCTTCCCTGCCTGTAAACTCCATTTCTACTTTGCCATTTTCAGGAGTCAATAAGTTATTTTTTAACATTGTCTTTGAGTCATCATCGGCAGCTCTCTGAGGTATTTGGGTCTGCTTCGGCTAACAGCTATTGATTTCTTGCCCATCCGCTTGTGCATATTGGTGATTAATATGTGGGCAACTACATATTTTCAGCAAACAAGAAATAGAGATTTTAATAATGCAACATAATATCAAATACATTAGAGACCTAGCGTATTTGATATTATGCATGTGTACTATTTGAAAAACAATTCTAAATTTCTTCTACCAAAGAAGAAATGTGGTATCATGTTATAAGCATTAATAATGTTACTGTGTTTGAAGGTAACCAAAGTAATATTGTGCTAACGTATTGTTTATTTCATTAAGAAGACATAATGTATTTTATTGCATTTTTTTAAAAATTCATTACAATTTTACACGTGGCTTATATTTTTCCGCAGTGTAATGCAATTGGCGCAGTGTTCCAAGTTCTATATTTAGGTTTGCATGAGGTGTTGTTATATTCACATACTACTAACGATATTAGAGTTGCATGCTGTGGGCACTTTTTGTTATATTCACCAATCACAATCTTACCTTTTCGACAGTTAGCGAAACAAGACTTTTTTGTGCCCTATAACAAATTCCCCTCCAACAAATGCAGCAAAAATTTTAATGAAGCTCCATCACGGCAAATCAGATAAATCTTGTACATACATTTTCTACGTTATTTATTCTGCTGAAGCACCGGGGCCACTCTAATGGAGGTCACATCGTGGAATGCTACATGCGTCTGCTGCGCATTCACAGCATGAGCAATCCCATCTAGAGGTGAGCCGATATGGTTTTTAAGCCTTTTCCGATATTGCCGATACAAACTTACCGATATTGCCGATA
>NQII01012528.1:0-10428 GCA_002778355.1 Clitarchus hookeri
TGCCTAAAGATTTTCTTACAGTGCTGAGACCAACGTGTAAGTGGTCCAATCAGATGGAAAATTGGTTTCGTCTGTGGTAGTAACAATGAACAAAAGACTACGACTTGAGTAGACACAAAACAGAAGGTAATAGTGCTAAATGTACTGGCGTCTCTTTACATATTATTATTCAGTAATTAAAATACGTTAAAATTAAATTAAGTACGTATTTTATTAACGATTGGAGTGCATTTTGATGTGAGGTAGTCTTAACTGTTGTAGCTCCGCAGTAGCAAACATTCACATTTCATAAAACGAAGACCTGTTCAACTATATGGCGTGCACGACTTCCTTGTGCAAGTAATGGCTTGGATGCTGATAAACAGACATGCGTAAGGAAATCACTGAGGAAACACTTTGTGTCTCAGTGATAGTAGAGGCAATTTCTTTCATTTTTAAGATATTTAAGAATAACGCCATGCTGCAGAGAATGCGGAAAGGAACGCGAAGAAAAACCTACAGTCTTCATACGCTATTGGACACTAGGAAGCGTGCTGGCTAGTACCTCGCTGCGGCCCCAAAGATAAATATCCAGGCGATGTGTAAGGTGGAATGTGATTAGGCCTGCTGTATTACTCCTCGGATGGAATCCAAGAACCCACGGGTAAGTGTCAGATCTCGTGCCATTTGAGACACTGTGATCAAGAAGCTGCAATACTCGCGTTCTCATGTCCGCCTGTGCTATTTTTGTCGCTGGTATGCATTTTATTTAACTCCCCTTTCAATGACACTGAGTTCATGAAAGACAATCAGGGATGGCTTTGTCCAATCACGTCTGAATAAGACAGAGGAAAAATGGGTACTCACAATAACAGAAACCAATAACAACTGATGACGACTCGAATGCATACAGGACGGCGAAATATATAGCTTGCTGCCAGATAATAACGCGGATATTGCAAGTCTCTGCTAATGATTCACAAAGCTAAGCAGGCTTTCGTAAGTAAACGTCTGCGTTTAACGCCCCCGCAAATGCACTTCGTCATTATTTACTTGTTGACACAGCATGAAGGCATGTGCGGTGCATAACTAGCCACCGGGTAGTTTCTAGCACAACACACACGAAATTGCACATTGTTACAAATGCTCTTTTAAGCCATTCATACGTGAAAGTGTCTAAGGGCGTAGCTCAAATAATGAGTCATGATTAGGTAGAGCACAAAAGTATTAGATGAGGTTTATTGAAAATAAGGATTATACAATAACTATTTACGTGACTATTGATGGGGGAGCCTTAAATGCTACATCAAGGCGCTAATCAATTTTATTATTAGTTATTACCTCACGCCATTACTATTACATTCTAATTGGAAAGTTCCCACCTTGTTCATGTTGCCGGAGGCTAATTCTAGGAGGTGGTTAACGACGGCCGGACACACCCATCTTCAGTGGTTTTCTGTCTGGTCGGGTCGACGACAAAATACGTCGCTCCCAGTGTTACGCTGGCCTATATCGGGGGCGTTGTTTAATATATTTCGGCCCCGTTTACTGGCCGGTGGAGGGGATTTCTGCAACTGTCTTTCACAAGGTGTTGTTGCAATCATGCTCGTGCCCTGGTTAAATGTTTGAAGGTGTGATCAGGAAGGCCGTTCAGCTAAGGCCTGATCACTTCATAACAACATGATATAACAGCAATACAACAGATGATTCTGATTGTAAGCTACGTCACAAATAACGATCTTCGCCATAGTGCCGGTTCGACAAAGCATCAGTTTCAAAAACTGCAAGTGTTTCATTTCTCGCCTACTCCTCCGTATATAGACAAAGTAAAAACACTGTAAAACATATTTTAGTTTAAGTTCACAAGCCTTTGCACAGTAGTAATTCAGTTGTTTTAAACTCGCATAAATGCATAAAAAACACACTCGATAGATGCACACACACACATATATACATATATATAATTCGGTTCGCATATCTACTAGTTTAAGTGTGTTTCATTATTTTAATTCTGCTTATAATATATATTAAGGCAAATAACCTATTGATGAAAAGAATGTTTAATTCGACTATACAATAATAACTAAAATACGTCTGACTGCGTATTAAAGACCACTATTTGAAAAGTAATTATTTTAGTACGCTGGTTGCATTTAATCTGGAATATTTTGAGGCCGATTTTTCTCCGAATATTCTAAAATAACAATAGTTAAAAAAAAAAAATTAAAAAAAATAGATACCAAACAATGTAATGTCACACGCAAACGGACTATACATTCTTAGTTCTCAAAACATAATCAGCTTAGTTTCTTAATATACCTATAGACAGCACGTGTTAAGTAAGGAGGGAAAAATAAAGNACCTATAGACAGCACGTGTTAAGTAAGGAGGGAAAAATAAAGAGAAAGAGGAAGAGAGAAAAAGACAGGCTGTTGAAGCAGATTCCACCAACAAAAATAACAGACCTGTGTATTTAATTGAGGAAAACTTGAATACGTATGAACGATATCTTTTTTCCCCCTTTTATTACCACGAGATCTTTCAGATCGAAAAGTTCGAAATCGCTCCCAGCTAAAGAGTCCCCTCATAAATACGGCGGAAGCCTGAGAGGCAATTTGCAATCTGAACGAAGCATACAAAGGTAAATGTTACGTAGTTTGATGCCTCCAGACATAAACCACCGCGTGCTTAGGAAATATAGTGACTTTTACGGCGACGCTTCTACTTGGCATTCAGTTGCCATGTACTCGTGTGTCGGCAGGCGTCACTAGCATTCATCTGGAGCATAGCTGATGAGCCACTGAAGAGACTGTTTCACGACCAATGCTAACATTTTGTTTTCTTTGTAGAAAAATATTTTTGGAATCACCATTACAGATTTAGCCTTCTATCCAATTAGCCTATAATTAATATTGCATAACACACACTTCTTGCTTACGAAAATATACTGAACGCTTACAGAAAGCTGACTTATTTATGGCAGGATTAATAATATACAAGTATACAGTCAGTTATGCCATTTTTACACATTAGAGTTCTTTGTTTGCACCACGGGAGAGCACAAACATTAACAGAGCGTAAGCACATTTCTTCCAAGCTAAAATAAGGAATCTAAAATGCAAATAAAACCGTTTCAGAAGTGTCGGGATATTATAGAGATCCTGTAGAGATAAACAAGTGGCAAACAACACTAAAGAGATATGGGAAACTGTTGGACCATAACCTTTGTGCCTTTGAAACTATTATAAATTATTAGTTACTAATGTTTCTGTGGTTCAAATACTTTCACCGCAATGTAGGTGTATCGCAATTTTTAAAAATATCCATTTGTGATTTAAGAAGAACTAAAATAAAATTATATATATAAGATTTTGTTTATTTAATACCCAGGTATAAATTTATGAACTTCATTACTGGAAGTAAAGAACACGCTTGGTAATTTGTTGGCTTACAAATTTTTTGAAAATAAATGTTGCTTGGGTTTTGAGGTATTACGGCAGCATGCAAGGAGCCACGGTGACTAAGAGACTGGCCTGCTCGCCTCCCACCAAGGCGAACCGGGTTCAATCCCCGTCCGGACGATGCCGCTGATCGGCGGGTTTTCTCGGTGATCTCCCGTTTCCCCAGCCCTTTCATTCCGGCTCTTCTGCATACTCACCTCAATCACCCTCATCGGCTCTCAAGACCACGCTGTTAAGAGATGCCCAAATATTTTCAGTCACTCACGATAGCATGTACTCTTGAATGAGTAGTACTTTCCCTAAGTTACTATCTCCTGATTTGGAACGCACGAATACTAACTAATGTAAGACCAATGCACTCTATGAAGAACTCACTATCCGCCCGTCTACAAGTCTTCTGAATCGGTTGACGCATGCTTGAAATCGGTTAGGAATTGAAATATCAAGGCATCGAGAATTTCAAAATCATTGTTCCGGAGCCCTCTAACATAGCCGAAAACGAGATTTCCAGGCCTCTATCTCGGAATAAATAATAACAGCTGAATAAAACTGCACTAAAATTTTCAACAGAATTTTTATTAATAACGTGAATGTTCACCTCTCCAACTTAAAGTTGCCAACTACAAGACTGCATGCCTGTTTAAACCTTGTACATAGAGATGATAATACAATTTAATGCGCCGGCCAGCTCACCCTTAGCGCTGTTGATTCTGTGTCCGAAACCAACAAACAAATCACCAGGTATAGGGAGGCTCTTAAAGGGGATGGAATGATCCTTAAACTCTTGGATTTATCAAACTTGCTACAAGTTTATTTCTGAAGGTATATCAAATTATTTTTTGCGCAACAGAACAAACACAAAAGCTTCCCAAACTTTTAACATTTGATACAGTTCATCTGACTTTATTTTCTATTATTTTTATTGCTTTATGCAGGTAACTAAAACTAACTTAATTGCAAAAGCAGTCGTACAATACTAACTTCACAAAAAAATTATGCTTTAAGATTTTCGAGTGAATGAAATTTAAAAAAATCTTTAATGCAGGTTGTTGCGAACACGCGATTAATTTTGTTGTATTTGTTTAAAATACCGTCTAAGTTGTAAATATTTCAACGCAATGTTATCTCAAACAAGGACAAATATTATGCTGTATCTTAGTATCTGTATAGTTAAAATATTATGTATGTTGCTATTTTTTCAATTTAAAAAAAAAAGCTTTTAAAGCACGTTTTATCAAAAATAGTATGAGATTCTCTAGTTTAATATTTATTTTTCAAGTAGTTAGTATTTTTCTATTTATGTGACGCAATAACAGTAAAATTATGACTATGGCGTGTAATCTTGCAACTACTAGTAATCTAACATTTAATTTACGCTTTAAATAAAATGGCATTGTAGTGTTTACAACTTTAACAGTGTTAAGCAAATTAACAGAAAGTCAACACAATCTGCACCGAAAATTTTTGTTACGTTTCATGAATCGAAATACATATAACATTCATTGCTTATCACGTTTTCTGAAGTGTATGAAGTGGGGTTTTCGGTTATATCAAAGTAAAGTGGAAAATACTGGAAAAATTTCGGTTAAACAAGAACTCTCATTTATGTACTATAATCAATCATTACATGACCATGCATGTGCGAATCGATAGTTGCAATGTCTCATTTATGAAAACATCAAAGATTATTACCTAGTTCAAACTTCACTATTTACGAGAGTACATAAAGATGCGTGCATAATATTAAAAATAGTAGCACTAGAAGTAACGTCTTTATTCACTGCACTGTTTCCCAATACACAATATAACGACAATCAACATTATTATTACCCCTTTAATTAGGCGTAGTTAATTATTTAAACTACGAAAAAGTAACATTATTTATTATTATTCAAAAGTAACTTTGCAAAAAGAAGTTACTAGTATAACTAATAAGCCTACTTTCCCCTATAAATAATGTGGAAATAATTTTTATGAACTTCTAAAAGGCACATATAGTACACTCATGTGCGTTAGGGAATGTCTAAACATGAGGAATTTTCCATGAGATCTGATCGTAATCGGTCGAGTTGTTACTAAGATAAGATTTAAACCTAAAAATATTTAGTAGTTCCTACCAAAATCGTGGAAGGCTGGAGTAGTTATTTAATTAATTTAGTGTACGTAGTAGGTACTTCAGTATGCTATGTTTGAATTAATCGATTCAGCGATATCAGGGGTGTGAATAATACAGTTTAGGGTCTATTTTAAAATAGGAGACAACATTACAAGCATTTTTCGTGCAGCCTTTCATAGCACCGTTCGTATGCAAAATTTGGAGCAAACTTGTTTACTAGTTTCCGAGATATGATATTTAAGTTTAAATTTCAAGTGACATTAGCATTGAACATAGCGCACTAAAGCTATTATCTACTTGGAATAATTATTTCACACCATAAGAACTACCAGAACGCTAAGATTGGTTCAAATTAGTTTAAATGTACCAGGGATATAAAATGCAACACACATTGTAACGAGGCAGCTTTTTGAAATATATAACTAAATAGTACTTGGGCACAGGAGCTATTTTACGCATCTGAGGCCCAGAAGCAAGGGAGTGGCAAGGGCGGCATTAACACACACGCCCAACGCCTCATCGCTCTTACGCGCAAGGCGTGCAGTGTTTCCGTTTGTGCGCTCTACTATGCAAGATAGATGTGTAACAGTGGCACTTTATTACACGCAATGAAAGCACACAGATTAAACTACGTCCGTATGGCTTTACTTTTCCACTGCCTCTTAAGAAACCCCAACATGTACATCTGGTTGATTAAGCGCTTAATTATAAAATGCAATTTTTCGTGAATTCGTAAGTGCAGTTGTGTCAGCTTTCGTTTTTTTTTTAACCTGAAGGTGGCTTCATCTGAATACATATTATCACGAAATAAATTTATATCACTTTTTTTTCGGCTTAGATATCACTTCATAAATATGTAGTCTTTTCTCTGGACCATCTTCCAACAATTCTTGCAACAGACGAGGAATGTATGTAGACTTCTAAATTGTGATTGTGGATAATTCTTTGAATAGACCGACGTGAAATATCGGATAACTCCGCATGTATTCGTCACAGCCATATAGTTTATTCTCTTTGACATGTGTCGTATGTCGGTCTCTTAGAGGCGGATCCATATTAGTACTTTCCGACTGTGATATGTGTCGGAGATCTTAAATATCCCTACGTGCCAGTGGATTAAAGATAAAATGTCCTTTCCAGACTTTTCGAACAGCACGTACACCACTTTTATAAAGAGTTACTTATTGGGATAACAATGTATAAATAAACCACATACATCCTCTACAAAACATAGAGATAGTAATATGCTAAACTCATGCCAAATGAGCTGTCAAACTCAGCAAAAATCTTGCGTTTCAGATTTTCCTTTCGTTTGGGTACCAACCTGCGTAACTTTAATTATCTTCGATCACCATTATGCCAACATTTGCCACCACTTGTAAATTACTTATGCGTAACTACACGCGGTGATTTTTGATGACTTTACTGTAAATTAGAACAAACTGTGAAGTCTGAAGTGATTTTCGCGCAATCATATTATGCAAATATATTGACATNAAATGGGCTTGAAAGTAGATCTTTAGCAGGGCTTCAAGAAAGTCTCTTCCAGTCATGAACCGACTATAGTTAAAATATTATGTATGTTGCTATTTTTTCAATTTTTTTAAAAAAAGCTTTTAAAGCACGTTTTAACAAAAATAGTATGAGATTCTCTAGTTTAATATTTATTTTTCAAGTAGTTAGTATTTTTCTATTTATGTGGCGCAATAACAGTAAAATTATGACTATGGCGTGTAATCTTGCAACTACTAGTAATCTAACATTTAATGTACGCTTTAAATAAAATGACATTGTAGTGTTTACAACTTTAACAGTGTTAAGTAAATTGATAGAAAGTCAACACAATCTGCGCCGCAGATTTTTGTTATGTTTCATAAATCGAAATACATATAAAATGCATTGCTTATCGCGTTTTCTGAAGTGCATGCAGTGTGGTTTTCGGTTATGTCAAAGTAAAGTGGAAAATACGGGACACATTTCGGTGAAACAAAAACTTTCATTTATGTACTGTATGCAATCATTTCATGACCATGCATGTGCAAATCGCTAGTTGCAATGTCCCATTTATGAAAACATCGAACTTTATTACCAAGTTCAAACTTCACTATTTACGAGAGTACATAAAGATGCGTGCATAATATTAATAATAGTAACACTAGAAGTAACGTCTTTATTCACTGCAGTGTTTCCCAATACACAATATCACGACAATCAATATTATTATTACCCCTTTAATTAGGCGTAGTTAATTATTTGAACTACGAAAAAGTAAAATTATTTATTATTATTCAAAAGTAACTGTGCAAAAAGAAGTTACTAGTATAACTAATAAGCCTACTTTCCCCTATAAATAACGTGGAAATAATTTTTATGAACTTCTAAAAGGAACATATAGTACAATCATGTGCATTAGGGAATGTCTAAACAGGAGGAATTTTCCATGAGGTTTGATCGTAATCGGTCGAGTTGTTACTAAGATAGGATTTAAACCTAAAAAAAGTGAGTGGTTCCTACCAAAATAGTGGAAAGCTGTAGTAGTGATTTAATTAATCTAGTGTACGTAGTAGGTTCTTCAGCATGCTATGTTTGAGTTGAATCGATTCAGCGATATCAGGGGTGTGAATAATACAGTTTAGGGTCTATTTTAAAATAGGAGACAACATTACAAGCATTTTTCGTGCAGCCTTTCATAGCACCGTTCGTATGCAAAATTTGGAGCAAACTTGTTTACTAGTTTCTGACATATGACATTTAAGTTTAAATTTCAAGTGACATTAGCATTGAACATAGCGCACTAAAGCTATTATCTACTTGGAATAATTATTTCACACCATAAGAACTGCCAGAACGCTAAGATTGGTTCAAATTAGTTTAAATGTACCAGGGATATAAAATGCAACACAAATTTTAACGAGGCAGCTTTTTGAAATATATAACTAAATAGTACTTGGGCACAGGAGCTATTTTACGCATCCGAGGCCCAGAAGCAAGGGAGTGGCAAGGGCGGCATTAACACACACGCCCAACGCCTCATCGCTCTTACGCGCAAGGCGTGCAGTGTTTCCGTTTGCGCGCTCTACTATGCAAGATAGATGTGTAACAGTGGGACTTTATTACACGCAATGAAAGCACACAGATTAAACTACGTCCGTATGGCTTTACTTTTCCACTGCCTCTTAAGAAACCCGAACATGTACATCTGGTTGATTAAGCGCTTAATTATAAAATGCAATTTTTCGTGAATTCGTAAGTGCAGTTGTGTCAGCTTTCGTTTTTTTTTTAACCTGAAGGTGGCTTCATCTGAATACATATTATCACGAAATAAATTTATATCACTTTTTTTTCGGCTTAGATATCACTTCATAAATATGTAGTCTTTTCTCTGGACCATCTTCCAACAATTCTTGCAACAGACGAGGAATGTATGTAGACTTCTAAATTGTGATTGTGGATAATTCTTTGAATAGACCGACGTGAAATATCGGATAACTCCGCATGTATTCGTCACAGCCATATAGTTTATTCTCTTTGACATGTGTCGTATGTCGGTCTCTTAGAGGCGGATCCATATTAGTACTTTCCGACTGTGATATGTGTCGGAGATCTTAAATATCCCTACGTGCCAGTGGATTAAAGATAAAATGTCCTTTCCAGACTTTTCGAACAGCACGTACACCACTTTTATAAAGAGTTACTTATTGGGATAACAATGTATAAATAAACCACATACATCCTCTACAAAACATAGAGATAGTAATATGCTAAACTCATGCCAAATGAGCTGTCAAACTCAGCAAAAATCTTGCGTTTCAGATTTTCCTTTCGTTTGGGTACCAACCTGCGTAACTTTAATTATCTTCGATCACCATTATGCCAACATTTGCCACCACTTGTAAATTACTTATGCGTAACTACACGCGGTGATTTTTGATGACTTTACTGTAAATTAGAACAAACTGTGAAGTCTGAAGTGATTTTCGCGCAATCATATTATGCAAATATATTGACATAACTCATTGCGAGTCAGTAATCTGATGCCCACCTCCCGCACCGCGGTTCTGCCACCTGTCGCCTGAAGCGGCTGGCGTGTCTCACCCAGTCAAGGAAGTTAGCAGGTTACGACGAGATGCAGGGTACCGGGAGAGGATTTAATGGCGCATCTCTGATTGACAGCTCGCACGTGGCGACTACCAACACCTTCCTGAAGGACGGGGCTTCCCTCCTCCCGGTCAAGAAACGTCTGGGTGCTGTATTACGTCATCTGGGACATGCACAAGTACGGAATAATCCAAAAAGGATTAGCACTGGTAAATAAACAACTCTTCAAACCGCCAACGAGAGTTATTGCGAGTGTGTGGACTATAGTGTACGGTGAGTGACGACAGTTACTGGCAGCGCGAAGACAGCAGTCTGTGAGCCGAAGCGACTGCGAGGAGTCATCGAAGTGTTCGCGGATGAGTGTTAACATGTTTGTGGTTCATCCCTTAATCATAGCGGAGGTGGGAGGAAAACACAAGATACTGTCATATTGCTGCAACTGGACTGATTCAAATTATTACACATTATTATTTTTGTTAACAGAACTAATTTCATTAGTCAATTGATAAATGTGATTAAATATTGAGCATAGTTAATTATTTTGCATTAGTGATTTTACTGTAGTGAGCGATAGCACATTTTAAAAGGAATCTCGGTTTAGGTTTCTAGCGTAGATTGCAAATAAATTGGGCTATTATATCTAATTCTTCTATTTCATTAACTTCTCACGAACCCTGACACACCCAGGTACAAGCAACGCTGGTGTCTTAAGTGGGATTGAGACATTTATTCAGTTCTAGGTTACAAAGTAGGTTGTCTATTAATTAATAGTAA
>NQII01012529.1:0-24079 GCA_002778355.1 Clitarchus hookeri
GTGATGGTGTGGGTTCATGTAGCATGGCCACACACGGCACGGCGACAAACTGATGCAACCCCTGATCTGTCGCTTACCAACGATTTTCAACGCAGTGAATGGAAATACTAGTTTTCACTGTCTACCACTTTAGTTAACAGTGTTCAAAAATGAGGAAGTTATTTCTAATTTTTTCTAACTATTCGCTCTGAAATATAAGTCTCTACTTACATAAACGCCTTGAAGAGTTCTACCTACAGCCACACAGCTTAAGTGGAAAATCAAGGTAAACCAAATACTTTTTCTCAATCCATCAGTTTTAAAGATAACTGTTTCAAAAACAAAATATTCAACGCAACTTTTCTGCAAAAAGTGCCATGTTAAAAAGCTTTAAACAAATATGAGTTAATTATTTTTAAAATACAAATTTTAAAATACAATTTTTAAAAAAATATCGGCAAAATTTTTAATGTTCCAGTACTTCGTAAGAAATGTCATATAGAATAATTAATTTTCCAAGCGATTATCTTTAAAGTTAATAACTTAATGAAAAAAATACATATATATATATATACATATATATATATATATATATACTGATTCCTTATTTAAACCCAGTGGTTGCAGACTTGTTAGGCAGTATCATTAAATACACCAAATAACCCATATAAATAAAGGTATTATTTGCAAAGTTTTATTATTAATAGCCCTATGATCTGCTGTAAAAAATCGTGAGTAGCGTTGTGATAAAGTGTAAGGTATCATACAAAATCAATATTAACTCCTAGNTGATCTGCTGTAAAAAATCGTGAGTAGCGTTGTGATAAAGTGTAAGGTATCATACAAAATCAATATTAACTCCTAATGTTAATTTTTTAACAAATATTTCCTAAACAAATGTTGTATTTCTACTATGAATACTATGTTTAACTTTTGTTCAAGGTTACATTGTAGGATAAGTGATGGCCTTCTTTTAAAATAGCAATTGGTTGATAGGCCATACTCCGTGCTGCTGGTTCACTGAAGATGGTCAGTTATTTTCTTGTAGAACATTTTTCGATATTCGTATAGTGATTTAATCCCACGTTTTAATAAAATGGGCAAGTGATGGTTAAATAAGACTGAACATGATTCTAGGAACACTTGCATAACGGCACGCATAACTTTAGCCTATCCTTTGTGAAATGGATATAGCATCTATGTTTTTCAGTTAAAATTTGGTGGCATTTAGTAACAATAATTATGTATAATAACCAAAGGTATACAAATCACGATAATATACGTTTAGAGCCACACGATTGGTTTGTGTATCATTTCCAAAATGTGTTTATTGCAGCCTTGCTTTACTTCAGGGTACCATCGCAGAAAAATATGAAAATCATTAAAATTATAATAAGTGTTATGACAAAATATTTGGGCGGAAATCTAGAATAATTGGATAACGATTTTATATATAATTATCTACCAATATATTTAGAGCTACGGAAGCTGACTGGTTGGAAATAGTATATATATGTATATATATATATATATATATATATATATATATATATATATATATATATAACTAAAGGAAAAGCTGTTCACATTCATAAACATAGATGCTCCTTTTTCTAAAATAGTGAAGTAAGTGCAAAAGACTGTAAGAGTTTAGTCACGAAATAAAACATTCAAGCAAACACTCCAAAAAATTCCCTCAATATCATTCTAACATCAGCAAAAAATTCCCACTTGCATAAAATTTAAATATTAAACTGCCATAGAAGCACCAGAATTATATCCACGGCACATACGTTAATACAATTTATGATTGTTGTGCCTTAAGAGGGTTAAAAAGCTACAACGACCTGTAATTCTCTACGTAGAACCAAAGGCTAGGATACGCGTAGTTGGAGAACCATGCAGTTGTGCAAACAGGTACAATTTAATACTGGACTTACGGGAGATTTATTGAAAACTAACGAGGTTTATTTAAATGTGTAAGTAAATATAATCTCTATGTCAGCCCGTTTTGAGAGCAAATAAATTCTAACAAAAAGGAAATTAAAACCTCGGGTTATTTTTTCTTTTCTGAAAAGAATTTTTTTGTGTAACATTTTGCCTGAGTTTTTTTCCTTTGCAAGTATTTTCGAAAATAAGGCTTTTTATAAAAACAAGAAGTTACCCAAAACTAATGAGCCTACTGTTCTCTACATTGGTACAAACATATTTTGGTGAAACTCTTGGAATATTAGATGGTAGGTAGTCGTTGACGTCTCGTTGACATCAATATTATTAGAGATGAAACAAGAAACATGCCAAAGAGAACAAAGACATTAAAAATACCCGAGTGACATACCCGAGATTCCAATTCAGAAAAACTAATTAAATCAAGCTGGCTTACGATCAATTGCATGCCATTCTGAAAATAAGTGACTTACATTCTTTAAACATATAAATTAATGTAATAAATCACAGTACAATTTCTTCGCCTAGTTTGAAAGAAATCGGTTCATTGTTTACCGAGATAATTGTCATAAAAACTATACTATTTCATGTTGGGCTATCTTAAAAAATGGCGGATAAATGAGGCTTTGCTTTGAAAACCTTGACGGATATAACTAATACTGTCAGCAAACAAAGTTAAGTTTAAATTTGTTTTGCAGTTTCATGTATAAAGATTCGGAATAAAAATTTTTATATGGCCGCCATTTTGGAAAATATTTATCTCGCCCCCTCGGAATATATTAGTTTACATACCTTGCAATAGTGCTAATCGCTAGCCAAATTTGGTTGAAATCTTGTGTTTTTCGGAAATCACATCATTTTATTTTGCCCAGTGATGTTACTTTACAAATGGGGGGCAAAACAGATTTTGTGTACACAACTGATTGTTTTTATATAAACAGCAATCATACAAAGTGCAAATGGACTTAATAACACGAATTCGTCGATAGAACATACAAAACTAAAATGACAATATGGTCGCCATTTTGAAAATACGTGTCTGACGAACCTCAAAGAGGTCAATAAAAATATCCTACCGCAGTTATAGTTGTTTGCCACATTTAGTAATGATCGGTCAATTGTTTCCCGAGATATGACATGAAAATTCGATTTATTTGTGTAGCACTATCTTACAAAATAGAGGACAAAAGTGGCTCCATGTCAACACATATTATGTAGGTTTTATATACTCAAAATATACAAAATTTGTTTGGAATTCATGAACTATTTTCGAAGATATAGCATATTATGATAAAATAGCTATATGACCACCATTATGTAAATAAGTGCCTGACATACTTGAAACATATTTATACATATAACCTGCGGCAGTTATACTTGATTGCCGAATGTGGTAGGAATATTTAAATTGTTTCCCGAGAAAATACACACAACCTAGATTAATTCATGCAGCGCTTCCTACAAAATGGTGGGAAAAGAGCTGCTGTTTTGCATATTTGATGCTTTTAATATATACTGTCAACGTAAAAATATGGTTAAATTGGTTACATGGTATGTAGTAATACCAAATGAATGTGAAATATTTGTATGGCTCCCATTTTGAAATTAAGTGTCTAATTAAGTTAAACTACTTACATTTACCTCGCTAACAAAAGTATTATTTACGTACTTAATTTGGCGGAAATTAGTTTACTAATTTTTGAGACATAACGCAAAAACTGTATTAGTTCATGTGGAGATATCTTACAAAATGGCAAACAAAGAACAATATTCATAAGTGAATATAATCCTTACATTTTTGCGTTGTCGGCGTACAAAATTTGGTTACAATCGGTATAATGGTTTCCGAGATATAACATCGCCATAAATAATTAATTGACTACCATTTTGAAAGAAAGTGCTTAGCGTTGTCGAGAAGTATATAAATTCAGATGTCCTTACTTATTTGTGCACCTAGTATGGTGAAATCCGGATCACGAGTTCAAAAATTGAAGTGTGGCATACACACACGCGAAGTCACACACGCAAGCACACACATATACACACATAGCCCAGAAAGTAATCTCATAAGCTTTTTTTTTTCTTTGATAAGTCGGCTAAAGAAAACAAAAGTCAGAAACCCCTATTTTAATTTAATCTCGAATAAATTTAAGTCAAGGCTACAGTGGTGGATCCCAAAGTTTATATAAGTTAACATTAAATACTAAACCTAGGTTTGTTAATCTTGCTTACGAGCAAATTTTAACTTTGTTAGGGAAACACGTTCCTTGTGGTAGCTTGGAAAACTCTGTCATAATACTTGTTTGCCAATGAACCAAGATAAGTTATTTTATACTGTCCAGATAGTTCAAATGAAAAGTGTTATATGTCATGGGGTTTTGGGCGTATATATCACATGAAACTCTGCGCAAAAATTCAGTATCATTATATATTGGCTTAACGGTGCATTCGTGAAAGATTATCCTGTATTGTTGGCTTAAAAATACTTTGGGGTACACGATCTTTGTGCTGTTATAGAAGCTGGTTTCTATTTGTTTACCGAAGTATTTATTTGATGATATGAAATTAACTGCACACTGAAATACCAACACCGTATAAATCGGCGTGTGTGAGTAACATGAAGAGTGAAATTAGGTAGTATTAGTTATCACGCTTGCATCATTAGTGCAGTCAGTTTTAAATATGTATTTCAAAAGCCCAGAAATTATTTCTGAAATCATTTGAGAATATCCAAACACTTACCATATCTAACAAGTCTTAAGGTACTTTTTAAAATTTCAGGAACACTTATGTACCTTGTATTTGACAGAATGATTTTAAATATTATTGGCATATTTAACAACTGATAAGTCAGGATTCGCATTGACGAACACAGAAAAAGGTTTCAAAAACTACATTTTTTTTACTGCCATACAAGAACGTAAGGTGTTTTGACATCAAAATAAGTGTATTTAAAAGGTTTATAAAAAGATGAGGAATATTTTACTGGTTGCCTTACAAATATCGAAGTTAAATTACCTAAATACTGTGCAATCTTTAGTACTAAAAATGGTGTAAGACCAGATTTATTTTCATCACTTAGAGCCAATGAAGCGTAACTTCAAGCGTTCTTCAAAAACTTGTTGTAGATGTTGTTTTAAAGAACATTCAACTGAAGAAACTAAAATTACTTGCTGCATAAATTATGATAGCATTTCACACAATCAAACATGAACAGTTATGCAGTAAAACCGACTGCACAAGCGACTTGTTACCCGTTGTTGTTCACTAATTCAAGTGTTCCCCGAAAGTTTTCAACCGCTACGACAAATCCAACGACATTGATGAACGCAGTGACACAACCAAGGTGACAGTCGACGGTTTTGAAGTTATAATGGAACAACTACAAATGCCAGAAATCATGTCGCAGAAAAGATGTCATCACTAAATGTTCAATACTTAGAGCATAAAAACTGATTGTAGGGTAACATCTGAAAATTTGTTGGCATCCCGGAGGATCTTATGGAATAAATGCTATAATTTGTAGAGAATTTTTGTATTATTTACGTGAAGAATTTATTAGTAACGTTGCTTACAATGGGGACAATGCTAATAAAGTTCCTGTGGAAGGCTATGATAGGGAATAAACAATATTTTTACAAATTATCAAGTAACTTTACAATATAATTTGGAAGGCTTTCATTACGCTAAACAAGTTTTGCATAATGCTATGCACCTTGCAGGTGGATTTTAAATTATTTTTTATAAATTGTTTTAATTACCACAGCACTTATACTCTAAGGCATAATCGTCTAAAGTCTTTTTACACATTTGTTGATATCGAATTTCCAACCACTCCCTCACATTCAAAGCCTTGTTGGCTCTTTTTGCAGATGCTGCGGAAAGGAAAATGACATTTTAAGAAAAACTAAAATAAATATTTTAAGTGGAGTAAATATAACATTCTTGTAACCGAATATGTGAATGTTATTAGTTCTTGGTGCAAAGTTTTTAGTGGATATTTACGGTAGAAGTAGCGTGTCTTCCAGTGGAACAGTAACACTGCGCCATAAAAACTATCACACAAACAAAACAATTGTGAGAATATACGATTTATACGTGCCAAACATGAAGGCATACATTATGACACACTATAAAATATTTTGCTATAAATAAGGAATGACTGGTATCTTAAAATTTGTTCGTTATTCCCAAAAGGTGAATATCATTTTAATTAATAAAATAATAAGTTGCAGCAATTAATTTATGGAGTCAGTTCTCCTGCCTTTGAACAATGCAAAACTAAAATCTACTTCTGAGTTATGCAGACGGCGGATGTATTGATCTTCCAATCTCTAAATAGTATAAAAAGAAGTTGCTTATCCGCGTCTGTCTGTGTATTCGCTTAGTACTTCTAAACTACTTCATGGATTTTGATGCGGTTTTCAAAATCATTTAAAGAATGTCTTAAGGAAGGTTTTGATGTATAATACATTTATATTTAATGTCAGGATAGTAGAGAAATATCGAACCTTTTGTAATGAAGTCGTAAAAATCCGCTTTCAGGACACATACATGGCTTGCACTGACTAAACCATAAGATATACATACCTCAAATCAAAGTTCTACAGAAATGTAGCTCTCAAAATTGTCTACAGAAAATTCCACGATAGAATACGAAAACGTGCTTTCTTTTTCAATCATGTCACGAAGAAATAGAAATTCGCACAATACAGATCGTAGTACAAGGGATTCACAAAGAAGTACTCCCTCAGTACTTCTTTGAAAGGAGATCGAGAATCGTCTGTTGAACGCGAGGTTCGCCTTAGTATTGACCGTGATAAACATAGATCACAGAGAGCTAGAGAATCGTCTGTTCAAAGAAACAATCGATTAACTCACTGATCGAAACAGAAAACTTACCCGCAGACAGGTAACTCGAGTAGAATCTACGAGGACTTCTAATTTGTGGTCAGATAATGTAAATTCTGCCATTAATTACGATTCTTCCATTGATTACAAAAATTACTCTGCTGTTTTAATAGGTACAATGTTTGTTGTCTGTGAACATTGCTCTGCTATGAAATGGAAGGATGAATCAAAAGATATGTGCTGCTTACAAGGAAAAGTAAAATTAGAGGAAATTCTTCCTCCACCCGAACCATTACACTCTCTTCTGACGAATGATCATCCTAAGTTTAAATATGTTAGGCGCAATATACGCCGATACAACAACGGGTTTCAAACTACTTCATTTAAGAGTACGCAGGTTGTTGAGCGCGGTTTTATGCCTACGTTAAAAATTCAGGGTCAAGTCTATCATTTAACAAGTAGCTTACTTCCATATCGCGCTGATGATCATACATTTCTGTAAATCTATTTTTATCTCCGATGGAGAAACACAAGCATCAACATGCTGTAACAGTGTCGCACAACCAGTAGATAGCGGCTTGGTGAGATCTTTACAAGATATGTTACATTCACATAACAACTACATACAGTCTTTTAAAACTGCTATTGAGAGCGTTCGACCAGGCACACCCGACTTCAACGTCGTTATCCATGCAAGTAAAGTGCCCGCTGGTGAACACGGTAGCCAATATAACGCCCAATCCACGAGTGAAGTAACAGTTGTGATAGCTGGACAACAATTTGATAAAATAGACACTGTATTGCGCAGTCGTGACGACAACCTACAAAAAATATCAGAGTTGCACATATCTTATGACAGCTAACAGTATNGTAACAACTACATAGTCTTTTAAAACTGCTATTGAGAGCGTTCGACCAGGCACACCCGACTTCAACGTCGTTATCCATGCAAGTAAAGTGCCCGCTGGTGAACACGGTAGCCAATATAACGCCCAATCCACGAGTGAAGTAACAGTTGTGATAGCTGGACAACAATTTGATAAAATAGACACTGTATTGCGCAGTCGTGACGACAACCTACAAAAAATATCAGAGTTGCACATATCTTATGACAGCTAACAGTATGCTTTGATGCTATGTTGGGGGCGAAGACGGATATACCATCAATGTTTCCCAAGTTGATCCGGTTAGTGGAGCTCCACTACGTAAAATGTTTTCATGCTTGAACTGCTATTGCTACCGTATAATGACAAGACTTAACCATTTTAACCACTTACTAAGGTATGGGATGTTAACAAACCAGTGTTTAGAAGATAAATACGCAAACATTTAATCAGAGCGATTAGCTTACATCCGTTAAATCCAAACTAAATTATGAGCAGAAAATTACGTTCATCTGCAGGATGCCTTACAATCGAATGAACACAGCAGTGAAATCGGACAACTGGTAATACTCCTTTTATCGTTCACGGGTGGACCTCGATATCTACATGAAAAAACGCAGGACGCAACGACTTATGTCAGGCAACACGGCAAACCTGATCTCTTCATAACTACAATATGTAATCCGAACTGGACAGAAGTCATGGAAAATGTACACGGTAATTTAACTCCACAAGAATGATACGATATAGTGAAGAGAGTATTCCATTTAAAAGTTCAGAAACTTCTAATCCTCTTAAACAGAGCTCACATATTTGGTCCACCTCGATGCCACATGTATACTTTTGAGTGGCAGAAACGTGGTTTACCAAATGTCCATCTGCTAGTATGGTTATTGAAGAAGATTAGACCGGATCACACTCATAACGTCATTTCAGCGGAGTTACATAACAAAAAGAAGATCAATTCCTTTACGAAATTGTAAAAAAACACATGATCCNCTCATAACGTCATTTCAGCGGAGTTACATAACAAAAAGAAGATCAATTCCTTTACGAAATTGTAAAAAAACACATGATCCACGGCCCATGTGGAGCCTTAAATCCTAATTCTCCATGTATGTGGGAAGGCAGGTGCACTAAAAAATTTCCGAAATCATTGCAGNATGTGGAGCCTTAAATCCTAATTCT
The DNA here is from genome assembly GCA_002778355.1 of Clitarchus hookeri. Classification (NCBI taxonomy): domain Eukaryota; kingdom Metazoa; phylum Arthropoda; class Insecta; order Phasmatodea; family Phasmatidae; genus Clitarchus; species Clitarchus hookeri. Next base: position 8,850 of record NQII01012529.1, read on the forward strand.
CCATGTATGTGGGAAGGCAGGTGCACTAAAAAATTTCCGAAATCATTGCAGAGTCAAACATCTACTGGAGATGACGGATATCCTAAATATCCTTGACTGTCACCTGACGAAGATTGCTCAACTGCCACTGTACGAAACTATGAAATCGACAACCGGTGGGTTGTTCCAAACAACTCACTACTTCTAAAAGTTTTGGACGCTTGCAAGTAAAATCATAAAAATTTTTTTTATTTAATGCACAATTCTGACCAGATGTGGAACTGGAGAAATCGTTTTGATTCCGCGGATTCCATTAATACCAACGGATCAACCGTTTAAATTTAAACGACTCCAATTCCCAATAAGACCGTATTTTTCGTTGACTATCAATAAAGCGCAAGGTCAAACATTTTATGTTTGCAGTAATAGATGTAAGCGTTGAGTGCTGTTCACATGGACAGCTATATGTACCCTTTCGCGAGTGACTTCTAAAGAAAATCTGTTTGTGTTGTCTCATGGGAAAAAAGCTATTAACTCTGTCTACATAGAAATTATTTAGTTATGGACAGTACCTGTTATTATACAATTTTAAAAAAGACCGGACACTTACGAGACATTGGTATTTATACTCAGTTGAAACCTAAATAAAGCCACATTAGTAAATCGCACAGGTGCGAAGCCGGGGCGGGTCGCTAGTGTAATATATGGCGTGAGTGTGCGCGTAGTAGGCGTCGCGAGTCTACATATAGATATATATTACTTAGCATTAGAAAAATATATTGTTATGTTACCCGGAATAAATAAATCCATCTACTAATGGTATTTTATCCTATTTCTGAATTTAGTTTGAGCGAGAGAAAATTTTTCTCTTTGCCATTCCTGTATGTATACAACGGACACGTTCTTGTGGCTCCAAACCATTACCCAATTTTTTTAAAATACGTTTTTGATGTTTTTATTATGATAATGAATATAGCCTTCATATCACACTTCGGTCCGTTTGAGCATTGGGTTTCAATTAAAATACCAACTCAGCACAAACAAATGCAACACCACGAGTGACGTGTGTCAGGCAGTGACCTTGAAATACGGTGATAATGAGTTTAACAAAATCTTTATGAGTGGCTTTTATATTGGAAAAAAACCCAATAATTTAGAATTGCATAAAATATAACAATTTTTAAAAAAATATACATGTATTTTTAGAAGAATTGTTAAACTACAAGAATAACCTTTTTGATTATTCTACTATATTATTATGAACATTATTAAAGGCAACGTGTTAAACAATTTACGTTTCTTGTCTCGCAAAGATAAGACTCATTATACATTTTATTAGTAATTTTCACATATATGTATTAATTTTTAGTATAAACTGTTGATTGTAATATAATTTCAGAATTATTAAATATCGCTGATCCCAGTAAAATTTTAAAATTAGTTGCGTGCATTGTTTTATGTATACTTAACGGTAGGTTCTGAAAACGTTAAACAGTTGTAATATTGTTAATATTGTTGGGCACTGTTCATAACAGTAGCAACTGTGAATATTATTTTATACGTTATAATTTTTTTTTTCAGGACAGAGGAGCAAGAAAGTTATAGTGACGTGATGTGTGACTAAATTGATACATCAAGCAATTCATTTTAATTTGATTCGGAAATGGCAATATGGTTGAAGAAGATAAAAGAAAGGGATATTGGAATACACATATATAAAGTGTTATTTATATTAAATACATTGAAAACTTATTTTTAAGTTTGATTAATCTTTTAAAATATAAGTAGTTTTACTCCACTTGAATTTTTTTGTAAAGTATTTTATTTATATTTTCACATACAGTTATGTGGTACTGGGCTGGAACTAAAATCAGTTCACGTGACCAGTATTCGAACCCGCTACCTGGTGAGAGAGAGAGAGAGGGAGAGACGTTTGCCAGGCTTTCGCGTGGATTTGCAGATACCCGGGTTTAACTTTTTTTGCAAAAAACTCTCATAAAAATACATGTTATTTTGGCAGTAGAAGCTGCATCACGTAAAATTAATTCCCCTCCCCTCAAACCCTTTGGCAAAAGAGAGTATATGATTAGTTATTTCAGTGCAATATGCTCGTAGCTACGCTTCAACTCTGAGTTCAATCATCTCTGTTAACTATATATGATTGTTTTTTAATGCACCCTGGTTCACGTAATATAAGTTTGTTTACTTTTTACTCTTTAAGTGTACGCTGATCCATGATTAGTCGTGTTCATGCATGTGTAGCGGCACATGGTGCCCATTTTGAACCCCAAGAAAAGAGAGTGACTACCCCTACTTCGCAATAAAGGGGGACGATAAGGCCAACTAAATTTACACAAATTTACGATCTCTGATTGGTGAAACACCATTCTGATTTTGGCAGGTTCAGCCCTAGTCCTTCATAGAATTTTTATATTCATGCATTTCCAAATTCAATTTTCAACACCGCCTACCTTCCTCAATATTCACCACATGATAGTGTTTTAAATGTATAACCCACGTTATTTTCCACAAGGTATCACCTCCTGGCGATTAGCACATTTATTCTGTTTCATATTGTATACTGCCTAGTCCATGTGTTAAAACTGTAAGATAACTTGCATTTTTCCAATAAGATAACACATGCTCATGCCAAATGATCAAGATATTTCTTTTATCGCCCAAAGGAAAATATCATAACATCTACAGATTTACCAGTTGATTGGCATAATGTCATTCGTACTGCGAGGAAACATCCAACTCTATTCTGTCTCCATAGAAGGAGATATAGTGACTTCAAAGACACGAAAGCAACAACTGATCCATATTAGCTGAAAATAGCTAAACCTCGATTACAGCTCAAGGAGGCACGTGTGGTACGAGTACTAAATGGGGAACGCACACACTCAGAAACAGAAACACAGATTACGACCATAGACTACACACATTGTACAATGTCGAGAACCACTTGCACCATATTTGAAGATCCCTGCATTGTATTTCCGCAACCCAGGGATTACGCCTGCTTAAGCAAAAGATCCTATCAAACTAATGGACTACTTGGAAAGCTCTGCCAACCTAACACTCTACGATGTTTCTGGAGGACCAGGAAGTGGTAGCAGCAATGACAGACACAGTGAATTTGAGGTTGACGATGACGACAATATAAGTGATTGCGGTTGGCGAGCTGCTGACTTATGGTTCATGCAAAAGCATCAGTTTTTGACTTATACTGACTAAAATACCTAACATAAATTTACCTTACAAACTCTGAATGCCATGTAATATTTTCTGGTTAGTGAATGTGTAACTTCACGTACACAAATATATTGTCCAGTTGTTTGTATATGTTTACTTTTAATTGGAAAATAAACACACTTTTGTCAGCAAACATAGCAACATTCAATGAAAAGTGAATAAGTTCAAAATAATACATTTAATTTCTGGAAAACTAAACAGCATTGCCTTAAGAAATTAATAGTTATAACTGTATGGATGTAGACCTATGTCACAACAAATTCTTGCAATATTATTGATTACAATCAAAATGAGGGACAGTTTTTCTTCGTTTCCAGAAAAAGTTACGGTCTGGACTAATCCAGTTTTTGTTATTAACCCCTCACTTGTTCCTGAATTATGGCACACTGTTTAATTTTCTCACCTCGGTTTTTTTGCAAAAAAAAAAAACCGGCAACAGGTGATTTCCGTAGGCACAATAGACGATTTTAAATTAGTTTTGTTAGCATACAAAATNAAAAAAAAAACCGGCAACAGGTGATTTCCGTAGGCACAATAGACGATTTTAAATTAGTTTTGTTAGCATACAAAATGTGATAGTATTTTGTTGAAGCGTTTAATAGATGTAACATACTATCCTAATTTTTTTATAGGAAAGCAAAATGTTAGGGCCTGACGCACCTAAAACAAGTAGGCCTGAGTTACCGTTACCTACTATAACACTGCTCGTGTGTAAAATTGCGCAGGAATCGGATGATTATAGCTCGAGATAAGTCAAATGGAATGTGATTTAGAGGGTACGGTGCAGACTGACAGGCCTTCAGTGGACGTCCAAAGAATACTTGGTCCGAGACGCAGTCTGAGAATACTTGGTCCAAGACGCAGTCTGAGAATACTTGGTCCGAGACGCAGTCTGAGAATACTTGGTCCGAGACGCAGTCTGAGAATACTTGGTCCGAGACGCAGTCTGAGAATGGTCCTCGCTACAGACTGACAGCAGCTTCACGGACGAGTGTGATTTTCTAAATACTTAATTAACGTGCATTTCTGCTGACGATTAACGTGGTTATACTTCAACGCCTTTAAATTTACAGCTATAAATTAAATATAATTGTGTAAAAATGCACGCTTCCCAAATCTTGGAGAAATTGTATTTTTAACATAATAAATATATTTCCGTATTTAAAAAATACACACGTTTAAAATTCACTCCACAGATTTTTTATTTACTAGGTTTTTCAAAGCCTTAGAGAAAATACGGAACAAAAATATACAATGTCGACAGAATACGACGTCAGACTTGAGGACTAGGTTTTTGTAATGCGACTACTGTCTCAGCAAACAGCCTTTATTGGCCACCAATTACAGGTGCTGCAACAACTTTATTTAGGTTTGTACCAGCATACAGGTAAATTTTTATAATTACTGTACTAAAAAATTTTAGACAAACATTCTTAGGTTTCACAAACTATGAAGAAGTATGTTTGTAACACCGGCTACCAACTTTTGTGGCTAAGGTTACTACGTTGTGGTCTACGAACCTAGGTCTAGCTACAGGACGAAACATATATGTTACATAAGCTTTAAGTTTTAAGTTAGTTTATTGTGAAAGCTACTCTGTCAATTAACAAAAATGGAGCTATAAAAAAATTTACGACAAACCATTTAAAACATGTCAGATATGCAAGTTTGAAATTCGCATTGGTACAGTGGCACGGAAAAGTACTCACAGGGGATGGCCATGGTGGAGTCGTTTGGGTCGGGACTGTACTCCTCCCGAGGAAAGTAATCGATATGGTAGCACTGCATATCTCCCTCTCCAGCTGCGAACAGAGAAACAATGCGATAGTAAGGTTTGCGCGAGTAAAGCACATTCTCAAACTAACACTTTACAGTATGGTTGTTTGTGGTTCAATACCATTTCTAAACAAAATATTTGGAAAGCGTAGGCAAACGTTTGTTTTCACGTACTTTCGAAAACTGCTGGCCTTTCTCCTCATCTACACAACGCTTCTTAAGCAAATACACATTTTGCACAGCTTATACGATACTCCCACAACCCTGAAATGTCGATTTCAATTGACAACCATTTTTTAAGTCGGAGCACTGGTGAAAAACTGCCGCGTTTTTATATCTCGTAAGTCCAGTGTTATTTCGGACGTGTCCCGTTAATATACTTTTATTATGGTTATATATCCCACGGTCTGCCAGTAATAGTACCGTAGCTAAAAATCGTTAATGGGACTGCACCAATATCACTAATGTGGTAGTTTAACACGTGAATTATGAAACAGAGAAATACAATTATAATGAAATCTCTCAATCGCTTGCCACAAGCTAGTATTTTTTATCCCCTTGCGAGTTACCAAAATGAACACTTTGTGAAAAACACTCGCGGATTTCCTTACAAAAGTATTATTATTACTAAAAAATATGATTTTCAATCGTCGTTATTTTGATTATATTTTTTGAAGTGGTGGCAGTATTTTTTTAATGCAGTTTATTTTCTCACTAGCAAAATTTTTTATCTTGAAAAAATCGCAGATCCTTAAACAATTGTTTAAGGATTTGGAAAAGCCTTTATCGCAATAAACGTTAAGCAGTGTGTAAGCGAGGCATGGACGTGAGTGTAAGCGAGACATGGACGTGAGTGTAAGAGAGGCACGGACGTGAGTGTAAGCGAGGCATGGACGTGAGTATAACCGAGGAATGGATGTGAGTGTAAGCGAGGCATGGACGTGAGTGTATGTGAGACATGGACGTGAGTGTAAGTGAGGCATGGACGTGAGTGTAAGCCAGGCATGAACGTGAGTTTAACCGAGCCATGGACGTGAGTATAACCGAGGCATGGACGTGAGTGTAAGCGAGGCATGGACGTGAGTGTAAGCGAGGCATGGACGTGAGTGTAAGCAAGGCATGGACGTGAGCATAACCGAGGCATGGATGTGAGTGTAAGCGAGGCATGGACGTGAGTGTAAGCGAGGTATGGACGTGAGTGTAAGCGGGGCATGGACGTGAGTGAGTGTCGCCGAGGCAGGAGGCTGAAGGCTGTAGCAGGGCCGTGATGCAGTAGGTGGAAGAAACACACGACGAGCCTGGTCAAGGTTACTTATACTACAGTTTGGGAAGATCAATGTTATATTTTGAGCAACCAACATTTTTTGCCACTACCTAAGCGCTAATATCAACAATAAATCATATTGATTCTATTTTCTACGTTAAACAGGATAACTATAATTATATTAAAACAAATATAAAACCAATTGTAAGCTGAGTCAACTTTTTTTTTTTTATGATTCTCGTAGGTTATAAATGTTTTTACATTATACAATTTGGAGCACTGTGCAATTAGCGGCGGAATGTTTTTCAATAGAAAACTCTCCCATAAGAATTAACGTTTTGTTCCTAACCTGAGTAGAATAAACCTTACCCTGTACCACACCTGCTCCAGTTCCGGCAGCAAGTTATCGGAAGTAGTTATCTAGCACAGGGCCTGTTCCCAAGTGGAATATTTAAAATGGTGGCCACTGCACTCTAAAAACACGCTGCAACAATTAATTTGTTGCCGTAAAGAAAATTTTGGTTAAACATGAACCACCACACAATAGGTTTTATGGTGGAGGGATTTGGGCGTCTCTTATCATCGAGGTCTTGAGGACTGATGAGGGTGGAGTAAGATTAACTTGGATCAGCGCTGGAATGAAAAGGCGGGGGAAACGGAAGATCCCCGAGAAAACCAGCCAACCAGCGGAATCGTCCAGCATGATTCCCACATGCAAAAATCCGGGAACGACCCCGCGGGTAATCGCACCTTGTTCACCTTGGTGGGAGGAGAGTTGTCTAATATCTACACCAGCGCGGCTCCACTGTAGGTTGGAAGTTTATGTTAGGCATATACACTAATGACAATTATGATATTATTATGTCATTACAATGATTTTTTTGTATTTTTGTGGTGAAGTTAATTACTGTACTTTGAAAATTCTACAACTATGTTGATGATCTAAATAATTCTGGACCTACGACCTTAGCATTTGGTGTGTTTCGTATCTTACGAAATACTACAATAAACGAAGGAAAAAATTTACAATCCTTTCCTTTCTATACATTTATGTGTCAATCTGTGAACAAAACCTAAGATATTTATTTACAATATACTAAATTAATACTGCTATACGAAAAAAAAAATGTAAAGTATAACCGAAAGTTCATATTTCCGCTGCGGTCTCTTCGAATTAATGCTAAATTTTATTACTGTGAACAAAATAGCCAAAAGGAAATTTATCGCTTTGCTATTCAAAAAGCCTTGCAAGTAATTTATACTTTTTGCAGTCTGACAATGAACATTTCATGCATTGAGCGCACTTACTAGCTTCATGTCAATATATTTTTCTGATAAATTTATATCAACATTCGTGCAAAGCACTTGCAAGGTTTCTAAAAAAAATTTATACAGGTCCACTAAATTGTGTGAATAGAAAAAAAAACGGAACAAAACACGTCTATTAAAAACCCTTAGTCAAACATGGATAAAACTCCCAAAATATGACTGAAAATTACGTGTTGATTCGCTACAAACATTTCAACATAGAAGATGCAAGAGAATTTTATTCACAAATTTACACTACGATCGTAATAATATTGTGAAATGCAGAATAATGGCAAATTTTGTTAGTAATTAATTATAATTTGAAAAGATTTTGCAAAAAAAATTAAATATGTGGTATATACAGGATTAAGTCTGCAGTTTGGCATTTCTCCAAATACCAAGAAGAGTCGACAATGTAAACAATTCGCTTAATTCAGTAATTCAATGTGATACTACTAGAATAACAAAAATTTTAAAGAATAATTTACGTATAAAATTAAAATTCTGACTTACTGACTCACTCATCAATACACAATCGAAACCAATAAATGCAAAAGCATGAATAATTGTGGATGGATTCCCCTTAGGGTGCAAGCACCTACTAAGATAGAAGTTATTCGAAATTCGATACATAAGATGATGAAAAGGGGTAAAATGTGTTTTTGAGAATTCCTCAACAGCCCGTTAATCCGATGCGAAATAATTATGCTCTTATCTTCAAAATTTTTACCAATAGTAATGCCTAAATCGTATTATACATTTTTTGGGAATTCAAAACCCTAAAGAGGTTAAATGAAATATAATTGATTTCCGATGAATCTCGATAGCTCGCTGGCCCAATGAGAAATAGTTATGCACTTTGCTTCAGAATACTGAAATATAAGTCTAAATTCCTTTTTTTTTTTTTTTTAATTCAGTCCTTTTAGTGGTCAAAAATTGTAAATGTATTTTCGAGAAGTTATCGATAGATCACTANTTTTTTTTTTTAATTCAGTCCTTTTAGTGGTCAAAAATTGTAAATGTATTTTCGAGAAGTTATCGATAGATCACTAATCCTATGAAACAATATGAAAAATCATTACCAAAATTTGCTAAATTGTTCGATTTCATAAAAATGGAATGCAAATATGTGGAAACAGAGTTGTAGAAATGTATGATGCAGTACACTATCCTGTGAAGTTCATCAATAGCATCAACCCCTCTGGGCTATCACAATAAAAACATCTGCTTAAGTTTGCTGATCCATTAATCTTACCGTCTAAATAAACCCCGTTATAGCCTATGCTGCTAGTCAAAGACTTAGGAAATATATTTCATCGAGGCCACAGCCACGTCTGGATGTGCACGTATTTGGGAGGGTGATTGTGAGGGGGTAAGTTTTCTTACTGCGTGCAGTATTCATTCCATCCGAGTAAACTTTAGAATTTAAGAGACTCCAATTCCCCTTCAAGGTTTTCTTCGTTATGACTATAAGTGAGGTCCAGTGCCAGTCGCTGAAGGCGTCAGGGAATGACTGCTTCTCACATGGGCAGCTCTACGTGGACTCCCCCAGAGTCAGCTAACCTAGCTACTTGCAAGCGCAGCACCTAAGAAATGTGGCGTAGAAAAACGTATTCTGGAATATACCGGCTGTTTGGTGTTGTTCATGTGGACGAAGACGCGCATAGAAAGCTCGTAATTATGTTAAGGGAAAACACACTTTAAAACTTATTTCATGTCTTTAAATAATTCAGTATAGAAATGAAGAAAATTTCTCCGAACACACGAAATCATAATGATCCCAGGAGCACACCTTTTTCCACGCCACGCATTGTAGACGTTGCGAAAAAATATATATTACAGCATTTTTTTGCAGATATGCCACATTGAGACAATGCACAAGCAAATCTTATAAAATTAAATTGCATGTTTATTTTAAAATTCCAAATATGATCAATAAATGTGTCTATACGAAAGGCATCGACAACATCGAATATTAGACAGTGCTTTCATAGCACTGAATTTAGAGCATTTTTCGTTTCATGTGAGTTATTCTAGCGTCACTAAATCGGCATTGCAATCTAGAGTATATGTAAATTTTAAATAAGTTGGAGGTGTGAAAACTTATGTAATGTTAAAGTTTAAGAATACAATGGAATACACGCGAGACAAAGGTAGTCTTCAGTGTAAAAAACTCAGTTTTGTAGTTTTAAATTAGTTTGTAAACCTCGTATTAAATTTCACCTGAAAGATTTTACTATATGATATTATAAATATTTAAGAGGAAAATCCTTAATGAGGTAATGTATAATACATTAATTTTCTCCAAGTTTTGTATTGAAATACAGACATTAGATTTAGAGTGGAGTCATAAATGATTTTAAGCCGTATCGCATAATAAAAAATTCTTACCTATAAAAAATTGCACGAGTTAAGTATATATGGTATAACATTTAACATAGTACATACAGTCCAGCAGTTTAAAACAACTCGTTTCACACAATAAAGTTCAAAGTGGCTATGCTTGAATCAAAGGTGTCACGTGGGTACTACAGGCTTCAATTAAAGTAAAATATTGAAAAATGTTCGCTGCGCCCAGCAGGTGATGTCTTCAGCACGAATAGAAGCGAAGTATGTTGAGGCTGGAGCAAAAAACTCACTGGCCAACGACAAGGTTCTAAAAGTTTCCTTCAGGAGACAACTCATGGCTGATATCACCTGGTTATGGTGAATGCAGGCAAGATGTCTGACCACTGCGCTACTGCGACTTACTAGGAGCCGAGGTGTTACAGGTGATCATGTGTTATCGGAGAGGTAGGTAGATAAATGAAGTTTGTTTTGGCTAAACGACATTACAGAGATTTTGTGGCGCCAGAAACACAGGACACACTTAGACTTTAGCAAATCTGATACTCAGAGAAGGTCAGCCTCTTTTACATGTATACCATATATTTATTTGTAAATATTGTAAGTATTTACAAACAAAATATCTGGACATAAGCAGTGTGAAATAATTATACATCGAACGTTTTGGCTGTCGTTGCATCTGTCATCTTCTCGTGCCTGAATGACATCAACGAAATGCGAGAGTCTGGAACGCAGTGCAGTTATTTCTGTACGAATAACGCGAGTTGCACGAAAAGGAAATATATCGCAGTACTATATGAACTCTTCGGGCACTTCTACCTGAAGATGGCAGCTGCATCACTGCCGATACGTCGAGGAAGAACTATTTGAGGTGGCTCAAGCCCATGAGCATTGTATATAAAGACAACGGCCGCAAAAGCCTGCAATCTATATCATAAATGGAATTTATTAGTAGAGAGAAAAAGTTCCTTCCGGCACATGATTCAAGGAGTCGGAGCCCGAAGCCACCAACTATGACTTCACAGGCAGCGGTCACGGCCGGCGGAAAGGGACATATATGTAATCAACAAAATTGCCAAATTCAACCCAAAAATATTCCGAAATTAATTATTTTACTCAAAAGTAACTTATGGAGGGGCGCTAAGTGTGGACTGCATTGCGAGAGAGATCGTCGTAGTCGGCGAGTGTCCAAGGGCGTGAAAGGCGACAAGTAGAGGAGCCGGTGGCTATCTGGTCAGAGGGTTCCCGAGTGCGAGACTGGGTGAGTTCCTTTCTAAGTCATGGTGACTCTACTTTAAAATAACTTATATTTCTTCCCTTCTTCCATTGACGTTACAGATTGAACTCATGTACTAACTAAAACATAAGTTACAATTGTTAAATAAACATCTTACCTAACCCTTTTATGTGAACTATTTCACTGTAATTAACTTTATTTACTACTCCTACATATCCACCTTTCTGTTCTTGTTCCAGTAGAAGTAGATAATTAAACATTTTATTATAATTTGCAGAATTAAGTACTTACGTAAAACAATTATAATAATTGCATGTCCTTGAATTACGCCTGTTTTGCTTATTATTGCATTAGTAGAATTACAAATGGTATGCTTTTGCTGCATTTGGTAAACACAGCCCTTTTTGTAGCATCAGCAAAATTGGCTGACATGATATGCGGTACTGCCAACCTCAGGCAGCAAACTGTCGCCTCACAATGGCAATCATAGCTCTTTGTTACTTCCCGGAAAGGCCTTCCTCATAGTAAAAATAAAATTTAGCATAAGTTGTTACATTTTAATACTATGTGCACATTCCTTATCGCCCCTCACAATCCCTATCCTCTAGCAGTTAACTGAGCAACTTAGATTAATACATAATTTATGCAAAAAAAACTTATTACTACAACCTAACTATATAGTGCACTCATTAAAAAACTATTCTCCTGACTCCCTTACGATGCATCGTCCCTATCACTCTTCTTTCTAGTGCATCTTTATAACAGGCCAAAAATTAATTAATATATCACATCTTGTATACTATATAAGTAGACAAATGTACTTGTAAACTTTAAAAATATGTAAAAAATTTTCAGAATGTACATTTATAAAAAATTGATACAAAACAAAGTAGTGCAATACCTATGAAACATGAATGTAAATTATTACTCATATGTAAAATATCTTTTAAATTTCTGTTAATATTAAGATAAGTATTAGTAAAAAAATCAATAATGTAAGAATGATTATCATATTACAAATATACATAAGATTGCACAAAAGTATCCAATCCTAAATATACTTCTTACAAATTACAAAAACACATACAAAAACATGTCTGTACGTAAAATGTATTATAAATATTTAATATTTATGCACATTAAATAATTTCTCATGAAATTTCAACATCAGAAAACTATTTACTTGAATTTTAATATAATATCTTTGAATCAAGTATTATTTCAGTGTAGCGACACTAATGGAAGAACGCGTGAAGAGTGATACATAAAAAAGAGGTATTTTCCATCTCATAGAAATGTACATGAAACATTTAAATATGCCAGACTGATATTCCAAACTACACGCTGAAGACTTTCCGGCCAGGAACAACCATTCAAAAGTACCGCAACAGAGTAATTCACTTCAAGCATTTAAAGTAAATATATATTTATAAACTGTCGATATGTCAGTATAAAAGATCAATTTGTTAATTGTAAATATTAACTTTCATAACACTATGGTAAATGTTGTAAAACATTGTGTGGGAATGCCAATATCCCTCACCTCCCTACCACATTTTCTATACCCAACCATGTCTCGCACAAGCAGCAGCGACCCGGAACTCAACCTTCATCGCCACAGTCAGTACATCCACGGCCAGCCCCAATAGTCCATCGTCCTACTGCAGGCACAGTAGGAAAACTAACTTCACTGTTCGCCACTACTGTGGCACATCATTACCACTTCTCATGTTCATACGAACACCACATCCATTCAAACAGTAAAGTTCCCAAAACCTTTAATTCATACTTTCTTCAACATTTTCTTTTCCAATATGGCAACCACAAAGAATCCAACTCTCCCCCTACCCATCACAAAACTTATTCATAAGATTTATAATTCTTCAACTTACAACAGAAATGAGGACATCCCTTTACATAACTTTGGGGGAGATGAAAAAGATAGCCCATTGTATACAACCTGTGGCAACAATACCTGTGAAGGAGACCACAGGCAAGTTTACAATTACAAATCTAAATAACCATAAGAGCGAGCCAGAATGGAATCTCTAAAAATCATAATAAGAAGTAGAGAACAACAGAAAATGTGGGTCTGGCAGACATCAGGACATTCTAGACTAAATTCAACAAACACTAGGAAGACTCTGCCTCAAGCGCACAGTAGGAGNGACATCAGGATATTCTAGACTAAATTCAACAAACACTAAGAAGAATCTGCCTCAAGCGCACAGTAGGAGCCAATCAGGAAGCATTACAACACCAAACGTGGAGGGGTAAGAAGTGTGGACTGGACTGCGAGGGAGGAGATCATAGGAGTCGGCAAGTGTCCAGGAGCGTGAACGGCGACCAGCCGAGGAGCCGGTGGCGATCTGGGCAGAGGGTCCGGAGTGCGAGACTCAGTGAGTTCCTCACTCTTCTTTAAAATAACCTCTACCATCTTCCTTATAGCTTGAACTCCTGTATTACTTATTACCTATGCTTTAATTGTTAAATAAATACCTTACATAACCATTTTATATGATATTCATCAGTGGTCTTAAATTTTTTTACAACTGCTATGCATCCACTGTCTTGTTCTTATTCCAGTAGGAGTAGAACATAACAGTATCAAAGAACGATAAGATGCGACAATACCAGTCAGCCATAAAATGCTACCTGCTACCGAAGGTGGCATACGAAGGGATCATATGAACAATGTGCATACGATCCATCCATAACAGCTAACCACGTAAAACAATCATACCCATCAATCATATGAACCACTCATATAGCCAGCTATCTGAACCAACCATACCAGGCAGTCATGAGAACCAACCATATGAGCCATCCAGGCAAGTTAACAATATCAGCTTAATATATGAAACTGCCATGCAGTCAACCACCCTCCCCAGACCATTCGATCCACTTATACTATACGAACCTTTCCAACTAACCACTCTAACGACCATCAAGATCAGCCAACCATAACAACCATTGATGCCGACCAGTCACATAAACCGACCATCATTAGCGGTTAATAAATAAGTTCCATACCAATGGACCATACCAGCCCACCACACCAACTAACTAAACCCACCATTCTTACTGAACATCCATGCTAGCCAATCATTAGCTGCACCCAAGACAGACTTTAATCATGAAAGGCTTCTGGCGAGACAATTTCCGGCCAAACTGAGTATAAAAATGGACAATACCGATACTCATTTCTCAATTCGCTCCATGATCGCAGTGGGTGAGATGTTTTATGGATTTTTTGCCAAGTTTTGGCAAAGTTTCGCGAAATTTGGTGAAGTTTCGCATGAAGAAGTTAAGAATGAGAATAGGTATTAGACGACTTGTTTCGAGATTGGACATCATCGACTATTGGAATGGATTATTGGTATTGTCAGCTGGTGTTGCTGGTTGGCCTCGTTCATTGTTCAATATGGTTTGGCAGGAGTTGGTCTTGGTGGGAATATGTCTTTGGTAGAGCCAGTCTCAAGTGGAGTCAGTCGTTCGTCAATATGATTATTTGGCATAGTTGGCTGGTATGGCCCTTTGGTGTGGTCAGTTGTTAGCGAAGTTTGCAGAAGTTTTTTTGCAGATATTTGTTAAGTTTTCACGAATATTTACGAAGATTTCCTAAGATTTGGAATGATTTACGAATATTGTACAAAAGTTTTGCAAAGCATTCTATTCCGTTTGGCATGTGATGGTCTCAGTATAGGCTGTTCGTGGTAAAGTGAGCACTTTTGAGCCCCTAGTTACTTTTTTCTATNCACTTTTTTCTATCAGACACTTTTTACTTTTCCACGACTTTTTAAAAATCGTCCAACCAGATCGACTAACTCTACAGTCTGTCCATATGAACCGTCCATACCAGCCCACCATACGAACAAACCGCTCCAGCCGACCATATAAACGAACAATACCATTTGGTCATACGAGCCAAATATATAAATCACCCATAACAATATAACCTATTTCATAACCAGACCAGCATCCCAACAAGACCAACTGGGGATACCAATCAATAATACTGAACAAACCGACTATACCAGCAAATCATACGATCCGAATGAACCA
>NQII01012530.1:7285-23370 GCA_002778355.1 Clitarchus hookeri
AATATTTGTCTCCAACGCTAGCAGATGTTCTTTGATAGCAGCTGAAATCTCACCCGGCAATAAACTCATGCTATGATCTTTTTGTAGTTCTGTTATCTTTGTAAAACCTTTGTAATTTCCTGCTTCCTCGCGACTCGACCACGAATAGATTTTTTTTTGTTGCAGTTTCCACCTTCTCTTGCACTTTAATTACAGTTACAATGCTGCATTGAAATTGTTCAAGAAATAAAAAATATCACAAATATGAGCTACCTTGATTAACCAATTGACATCATGTAAACTGTCTTTGAAATGAAATATTACATCTATAGCCATTGGGGGATGTTGTTCTTAGAACATTAAAACTTCTTCCCTCAGTTCAATGAGCCTTCTTAAAACATCCCCTCTTGACAGCCACCGCACTTCGCAGTGTAAAGATGTTCATGTTCACTTCCCATTTCTTGCATAAAGCAGAGAATATTCTTGAGTTCAGTGGACGAGATATTATAACATTTATTAATTTCACAACTCTTGCATAGTTGCAGTTAANGAGAATATTCTTGAGTTCAGTGGACGAGATATTATAACATTTATTAATTTCACAACTCTTGCATAGTTGCAGTTAAAAGCAATGGAATTATTTTGACGGCCAATGCCTCTATGTGGATGATTCAATGCTCCCATACACAGTCTGGTGCTACAGTTTTGACCCTCGGAAAAAATCCAGTACGAATGCCTGCCATTGTGCGTGCTCAATCGCTGCTTAGTCCGACACATTTCTTCCATTAAATGACATTGTCCTTCATGTAACTATCAATCAAAATAAATATTTCATCAGCGGTTGTTCTTTTCAGAGGTTTACAAAAGAGAATTTCTTCGTTATTTGTATTGTCAAAATCGTGTCTTACAAAACACATTAGATTATCATTATCCTATATATCTGTACTTTCATCAACTTGCATGGAAATATAATTACTCTCTTTTAAGTGACCCACAACAGTTTCCTCGATGTTTNATCTGTACTTTCATCAACTTGCATGGAAATATAATTACTCTCTTTTAAGTGACCCACAACAGTTTCCTCGATGTTATCTGTTATCTCCACTATCCTATGCTTTACTGTGTTATTTGATTTATTCACAAATGTACTTGGTTCTCCTGTTTTTTTATCACATATCCGAGATGCTACTATTTTCATTGCTGGAACTATTAATTTCTCGAGAATTGAATGAGAATAACCGGCTTCGGCAATTAATTTTGAGATTTCTTTAGATGCCATTACAAGGTTTTCAGATTGAGCACCCTTAGAAAAATTCGAAGACATAGTTTTTTCGGTAACTATTAATTCTTTTTTTTTATTAATGAAGAAATCTATTGGCTTCTCACTGTATTCCAGGTGTTTTAATTCCAAGTGCCTCTTCAATTTTGAAGGTTTCATAGACTTGTTTGAAAATGCGGCATAACAAACAACACATAATGTTTTGTCATAAGCACACTTGAAGAATCCAAATTGTAAATAATCAGAATATTGTTCAGTCCATGACTCCTTCTTTTTTGTGAGAGTAGAAGACTGCACATCGTGCGGCTGTTTGTTAGTACCATTCGTACCTGGCTCTGGCTGGGCATTACTTGACTGTCTGTTTGTGATACTCTCAGAACCCGTACTCTGTTTTATTACTCACTTGTCCATCGTCAAATGAAACGTTATAAGTATACACAAAAAATACGCACTCTTTGTCATGATACTAAGCTCAAACTGAATGAATGAACGAACAAACAAGAGAGCGTAGTTTGTTCAGGGCGGGCCCGGGCGCCGGCGAGTAAAACAAACGGTTAAATTTTTTTCCCGCGTGAACAACAATACGTACAACGGTAAAGTGACGTGATCCAGCATTTTGTTTTTGTGGCTCGGTACCGGGTCGCGACCCACCATCTGGGAAACGCTGATCTNAAAGTGACGTGATCCAGCATTTTGTTTTTGTGGCTCGGTACCGGGTCGCGACCCACCATCTGGGAAACGCTGATCTAGGCGAAATATTGCGCCCAGAAGTTGAGGGCGGCAAGACGGTCGACGGAATAACTAACATTCTTTACAGTTTGGTTATAAATATTTGTACCAATCATATAATTGATTTGATCATTACAAAGTTTATTTAATATAAATAATAATTTATATTGTATACTAACATATTTATTGCAATCTATCATTGGTGGCATTTAATATTGCAGGAAATATTACGCGGTATGTATTTGAATAGTGTGTAAAGTTGAAAAACTACTGACTCGTGAAGACTACCAAGGATGTTAATATTACTGAGATGTGTAATGAGATAAAGGGTGTTGCAAGAAAGGCGTCTCAGAAAGTAAAATCATACCACATTTTAAATTACATTTGTAAGTCCATCTTACAAGTTAATATGCCTTATGTATTTATTCATTTGGAATTTTGCTGTATCTGAATGTAACTCTGGATACTAGTGAGTACAGTTTTTCTGAGGTACAGTTGACTGAAACATACATCCACTCGTCTATGAAAAAAGGTGACTAGAAATATTGTCAACTTATCTTTATAGACAAAACCATTGACTTAAGTAAACAGATTTGAAATTCTACAAAGGTGTAGGGAAAAAATTAATTAATTAAATCCTTTGCAATTTTATTGTTGGTTCTACTACACTGTGTCNTTCTACAAAGGTGTAGGGAAAAAATTAATTAATTAAATCCTTTGCAATTTTATTGTTGGTTCTACTACACTGTGTCAATATTCTTGCATGTATCACGCTATTATGAACTATTGTTCAACATTTGCACGCCGGTAAGAGTGTACGATTTACTGCAATAAATATATAGGCATTTTCATTATTTATTTGATAATGTGAGATTTCATTTAGGACTATGTAACTGATTTCTATTTCAAATGTTTCANGGCATTTTCATTATTTATTTGATAATGTGAGATTTCATTTAGGACTATGTAACTGATTTCTATTTCAAATGTTTCGAAAGCATACAGCTAAATCTAAAAAAAGTTCGTTAGTGAGAGTTTTGAATATTAGTATAAGTGAGTGTTACCCGAGACAAATTTAAAAAAAAATAACGCTAACGAGAAGGGCAGAAAGGCGTCTTTCACCTAGGACACGAAGTTACTTTGCACCGGCCCTAGCAGACAGTGTTGGCAGTTACAAAGTACAAAGAATTATGAATTATTATGTTGTGTAAGTTTTGCGCTGGTAAGAAAACTATAAGTGTAATCTTGGTAATAGTTATTTGAAACATTCGTAAAGCCCCTGTAAATTTTATAATTTGATTTGTTAAAACCTTTCAAATTAATCTTTATGTCTCCGGTACATCTAACCGTACCTTAGTATTGTTTTCTCAGTGCGTTAATTATGTCACTCCTAATCATTTTTGTAATAATATTTCGTTAGTAATTCATTATTGTTGCAATCCGCTAGCAAAGCTAATTAACAGCCATTATTACTGTTTAAAATAATGTTACACCAAGTAATTAAACCTGCTGAGTCGCTGACAGCTGCCCGGTAATTGGAAAATCACGCACCTCTCTTCCTTAAGGGTAATTTTCGTTAATGCTTTTTAGTCTACAATATGTTTTTACTTATGTATTACCTTCTTTTGCAAAATACGGTTTACACGAAATTCTACATTTTGTAATGTACAGTGTATTCTATTTAATGGACTAGTGCACCTTTCTGACAGCCAGTGTCTAGTGATGTATCATAAATGATATGAACAACATTCCACCCAGAACAACTTAAATCAGGAGATGTAAGTCACCTTAGCTGCATTAAACATAGCTCCTTGAAACATTTTACATACTGAAAAATGTATTATACACTACTTCTAGATGCATGTTACCACTAATAACTGCCTCCTTCCAAATTTCTTACCTTATATTTAACAATTTGCCGCCAATGTGACATCATCGCATAAAGAACTCGTGCTCCTGGCCTCGTTGCAGTCAGTGCAAAAGATTGGTTGAAAGTAGAATGATGCAGGCGCCACACAGATGCGACTCCTTGTTTACTCATACTGTGCATTGTAGAGGTATTGGAATGTGGCCAGTTGAGTATGCATGTAGCAAAGCACAACCATGGGCGCCATTCAGGCTGTGGTACGGTAACAGACTCCATGTGTGACACCTCAAACCCATTATGTATTAAATGTTTGATTATATATTTCAAAACATTTAAAATAAAAACTAATTTTTTTCGATATTTTAATATTTACGTAAGAGTAGTTTGCAATCCCGAACTGATCACCAGGTCCTTTTCTTTTATCTCTAAGTGCCTTATGGAAGCTTCACAAAGTATACCGCAGGTGTATATATTTTATTTTCAGCATTACATTTGATGTGTATTAATTTTCAGACAATTTGCACATTCTTCAACAAACACAACCTCTGCTTTAATTGTACCTATGCGTGCAATTTTTAAGTATCAGAAGCACCTCTGTCACATCCCTGCAATCTGAAACCAGTACCCCCCAGTAGATACGTGCTGTGAGGCCAGACTGACCTGGGGGATGGGGGGACAGGCAGTTAACATGTGCCGAGTTAGCTAGCAAATCGCCGACGCACTGAGTACAACACGTAAGATCATGGACATGTGCCGAGATACATGAAAAAAGGACTGACGACAGGGTTTGGTAGTTGCCACGGGTTGCCCTCACCCCAAGAAAAATTTGTGAGAACATGGACACGTAACGAAGTAACGCAGAGGTTAGCTAGAGTTTCGCTGACACACCTCTAGTTAGACGAGTGAGAAGGGTTGATGGTGTTCGACGGAATGCCCCCCCCCCTCTTTTCGACCTCGTGGAGACCCATGGAAAATCGCTGACAGTGTTGAGCTGGGGGGTCTCCGAGGGGGATTTAAGAGGCCTGTTATGTAGAGGCAGTGGACAATAGGATCGTAGCACCCAGAGGTGGTGGCCAGGTGGAGGCTCGTCAGGAGCACCACACTGTGACACGAAGTTAGTTAGTTGTGCGACACCGAGAGTGGGAGTCGAGTGGTGGCCTCAATGAGGGACATCACGCCGAGAGGACCAGTAATACCCAGTGTTGGAAGGCAGTGGTCAGGTGGGGACTCGCCCGGAGCACCACACCGGGACGCGAAGCTAGTCAATCGTGCCAGACCAGTTATATACCATGCCAGAAGTCGGTGGTCGGGTTGGGGCTCGCCAGGAGTACCACGCATGGATGCGAAGTTAGTCAGCTGTGTGACGGGTGTAGAGTCAGTTGTGTCGAACCAGTCGTATCGTGAGTAGTCCCTCTTAACGCATGCCGAGAGGCAGCAGTCGGGTGGGGGCTCACCAGGGATACCAAGTGGGGCGAGGGAGTCAGTCAGTCGAGGCTGGCGAGCAGACCCTGGCAGAGTCAGTGATATATGGTCAGTCGGATTGCGAGGTCGCCGGAGTCAAACGTATTGTAGAGTCGTCGAGGAGAGAATCTGGAACAGCCAGTCGTGGAGAGCCGTCATAGAATCCGAAGGATCAGCACGAAGCAGGAAGTCAGCTGAGTCCACCACGCCAACTAGACTGAGCCAAGGGCCTGTAGAGGGCTGCCCAGCATACCATACCTCAACCTACCGCTGGAACACCCACAACTACAAATACAGTGAAGTACCAGCATCGTTGCTCAAGGAACATTCCCCAACGCCTAGCGTTACCCCCACGAAATCGGCAGCAGTTTTCATGAGTACTGTAAAGCTACCATTCAGGCTCACAACTTGCAAGATACTGTCTCGGAGGTGTCTATGTTTGTATTGTTCTTTTAAGCCAAATATAAACTTCGTAAACTCAGACACTGAGAGATGTTATTGTTTACCCCTATTCAACACCCAAGGCACCCGTAGACNAAGCCAAATATAAACTTCGTAAACTCAGACACTGAGAGATGTTATTGTTTACCCCTATTCAACACCCAAGGCACCCATAGTCTGTGCCAGAGAGATAACTCATACCTTACATACCACCCTGTATACAGCAGGTGGTGAGTAGTATCAAGTTATTTTTGACGCCCAAAATGGGGCAAAGTGAACTCTATGTAGGAAGAAACAAGGACCAGACTACACCCGAGAGAAAGGGTCTCGCCCCTGCCGAGCTAATCAGCCTGAACAGGACTTCGGGAGTCTAAAATCCAGTGGCGCTCAATAACACAATAGCCAGAGACGAGTCGACTGTACTAGGCCAGCAGACTAGAGATTCCTATAGAAGGCAGGCAGAGAGCATGGAGGATATGCGTAGAAATAGCACAGGAGGGGAGTGTTGCGAGAACACGATAGTACAAAGGAACAAGGAAAGGGAGAGTGAGGAAGCGAGCAAGAAGGGAGAGAACGAGCAGCAAGGAACGAGTGGGAAAGGGAACGAGAAGGAGGTGAAGGTAGATTAGTGAGAAGTGGAAGGGAAAGGGAATAGGGATGAAGACAAGGCACGAAGAAGGGAAGGAAAATTAGCGAGGAGCAGGCGAGAGGATGTGATGGAAGCGAATGAGGAAGAGAAAGTAGGAAAAGTAGGCCACTAGACCCCTGTATGGTGGACAATGGCGTGGAGAAGAAGGCAAAAGGGATAAAGCTGCACAGACCTCAGCTATCTCAGTCCTATCTCAGTGAGAGTCCCAATGACACCCAAAGAAACAGTACCGGCCGATAACAGTGCCTGGAGTGCCAGTGAGGCCCGCTTTCTGGGCCAAAAGTACGCAGGAACGAGAAGGAGAGCACGACAGAGCAAGGGCGGAAGAGCGAGAAGAAGCGAACGAAAGGGGACGGGCGAGAAAGCGAAAACGAGCGAGCGAAGGAGAAGGGTCAATCAAAAGGGAACAGACGAACGGGAGAGAAGAAGGAAGCGAATGGAGGCAGAAAGCGAACAAGGAAGATAATGTAGGTCAAAGTGAAGAAGAAATATAAACCGCGAGCGAGGTAGCAGGGTGGAGAGCGCATGGAATGAAACAAGCAGCATGTATGTGGCAACCCCAAGATGCCCCTTATGATTTAGCACCGACAGAGAACCGAATCCGAGCAAATATCAGAGAGGCAAGGCAGTACCAGGGGACCACAGCCGATCGAGGACAAGAGCCCCCAGCAGTGCGGAGATGGCACCAGAACGAGAGGAGGACGAAGGGCCCCATCCCACATGCTTTCAGGGTCCCAGTGCGGGGCGAACCGCCCCTAATCCGACGGANGAGAGGAGGACGAAGGGCCCCATCCCACATGCTTTCAGGGTCCCAGTGCGGGGCGAACCGCCCCTAATCCGACGGAAACAGACTCTGAATGGCATGAGGTAAGTTTGTTTACCTCATATCACCTACTGAGAGAACTAAAGCGTGGTACCAGACATGATGCCGAACATAAGTGCGAAAACAAGGGCCGGACATCCAAGAGCCACACATGGTGAGATGCTAGTACCTGTGTTACAAAGTGTTAAGTAAGGGAATATAGGCCATCAGCCGACTTATAGTGTGTTTTTTGTATTTTCCAGANACCTGTGTTACAAAGTGTTAAGTAAGGGAATATAGGCCATCAGCCGACTTATAGTGTGTTTTTTGTATTTTCCAGTGTGAGTGTTTGTTTTCTTCCACCCATAGTAAGACCGCTCGTAAAAGCGGCAGAGAGTGCAGAAAATTAGTTTAAACTCATGAACAGGGCTTTCCAGCCTAGTAAGACATGACTATTTTTTCTATTTGTATGGCCTGCGAGCTACCCATAACAGTAAAATCAAACTATGTCACTACATGTAACAGCTGTCAGGCAGCCATACTTGATTACCGGCCATCTGCCACTTAACTTGATTGCTATTGTCAAGAAAGCCTCTGCCTTACCAGGACGGCAGAAGCAGAGAAGACATAATAAATGAAACATTATTGTGATCTGGATGGATAACTTTGAGCATGTAGTTGAGCAAGGGTTCAAATACGTTTTTAATTAGTGTAAAGAAGTCCGAGACAAATCTTAGACTGTTTATGTTTTGTTTTAGCGATTTCAAATACACCGGAGAGCCAAAAAAACTCGTATAGGCGTGTATTAGCAAATATCAGAGGTATGCAAACAATCAGAATAATGCGATGTGGTCGGCAGCGCCTATATAAGACAACAAGCGTCTGGTAAAGTTGCTAGATCGGTTACTGTGCTACAAAGACAGGTTATCAAGATTTAAGTGAGTTTGAACGCGGTGTTATAGTCGGCGCACGAGATATGGGACATAGCATCTCCGAGGTAGCAATAAATTTTAGATTTTTGCGTACGGCCATTTCACAAGTGTACCATGAATATCGGGAATCCGGTAAACCATCAAATCTTCGACATCGCTGTGGCCGGAAAAAGATTGTGAACGAACGGGACAAACGACTACTGACGAGAATCATTAAACGTGGAAGAAGTGCAACCCTTTCTCAAATTGGCGCAGATTTCAATGTTTGGGCATAAACAAGTGCCATCGTGCGAACTATTCAACGGTCCATCATTGATATGGGCTATCTGAGCCGAAGGCCCACTCGTGTACCTTTGGTGACTGCATGACACAAAGCTTTACGCCTCGCCTGCGCCCTCCAACACCGCCATTGGACTCTTGATGACTGGAAACACGTTTCCTGGCCTGACGAGTCTCGTTTCCAATTGTATCGGGCGGATGGACGTGTTCTGGTATGGAGACATCCTCATTAATCCATGGACCCTACATATAAACAGGGGACTGTACAAGCTTGTGGAGGCTCTGTCATTGTGTGGGGCGTGTGCAGTTGGTGTGAAACGTGACCTCTGTTATATCTAGATACGACTCTGACAGGTTATTTATACGTAAGCATCCTGTAAGATCACCTGCACCCATTCATGTCCATTGTGCATTCCGTCGGACGTGGACAATTACAGGAGGACAATGCGACACCCCACATATCGAGAGTTGCTACTGAGTGTCTCCCGGAACACTCTTCTGACTATAGACACCTCCATTTGCTACCTAATTAACGAGACATGAACATTGTTGAGCATATCCGGAATGCCTTGCAACATTCTGTTCAGAAGATATCTTCACCACCTCGCATTCCTATGGTTTTGTTGACTACCCTGCGGGATTCATGGTGTGAATTGCCTCCTGCATACCTTCATACATTAGTTGAGTCCATTTCACATCGTTTGAGGCACTTCTGCGTGCCTTGGGGGGCCCTACACGATATTAGGCAGGTGTGCTAGTTTTTTCAGGCTCCTCAGTGTATGCAGCATTCCAGCTTATAGTCTTAATATGGGGTTAAAACTTGTTAAGTAACGTCCTGTCCATGGCAGAAGTAGGCCCTATGACAATCCGTCAGCTTTTGTGCCAACCCCCAATCGCCTTGGACCAAGTGAATTAAGTATTTAATAGCCCAGTAGACTTCCCAAGGGTTTGTATTGCCTGCGATGTTGTTACAGCAAAATTTATCTTGTAAATAGTCAGCCTTCAGTAGTGTGTTGGTTTACCGCAGTGCCCCAGTTTATAAATTCCATATACAGCCAGGCCGGCACGCCTGATGATTAGCTGAGGCATGCGACCTTGAGCGACGAACAGCTGGCCGACCGGACTAGGACGACAAGGAAGGGAGAGAGAAAGGGAAATAGATCATCCACCTGGCTCCAGATGCGCCGCGCTGGCCACGAGCACGCAGAGAAAACCTACAGAAGAGAGGCAAGACAGAGGCACAACCGAGAGCCGACGCCTTGGCGCAGGTGTGTTGGCATCGCACCGACCGGGGTGGAGTACAGTACTTGCCCATATACTTGCTAGAATAGGATCAAATATTTTACATTTACAGTCTTGTTGGTTCATATACTTATTTAGTTGTATTTTTATTTAACAACAAATTAAGTAATATATTATTTTATTTCACATTAAAATTCTTTCGAACTAGGTGACTGCTATTTTTCAATCTGCGAGAAAATTTCAACTCCATATTATTTAGGACCATTATTTGTAAAGTTTTTTCGTACGTTCAGAATTTAAGACTCCTTTTAAATGCTTTGTTATAACTATTTAAATAAGTCTTCATACTTATTTACAAATTATGGAAGATTAAAAATGTTACATCTGATATAGTACCTTTTTTGGCATTGTCAGATGGCTCTGTTGGAAATGTTATTGGTTGGAAACATATATGCATATATTGTCTACGTATGTATAGATGCAGACATATGTCCATGCAAATAAACACTGGTATCGAGCACACTTGACACGCTCAACAGTACACATACAACATAATACTACTCCTTTAAGAAGAGTGAAATATGCGAAAAAAATTAACATGCTATAAAAATATTGTCTTCTTCCTACCCGTTAGATAACTGAAAATGCCTTTTAGTTTATGCGTTTGTCATGACCAATCAATGCCTCTCTCACTTGTAATACCAAGCGTTTTCGAGCACGAAATACTTTCCATAGCCCAAAGCCTTTCGAAATTCCATTTCAAAATTTTGAATAAGGGGTTTGGGGTGTGGGGGAGCAGTTTTCACTGGGAAGTGAAAATGTAACTTAGTTGATCCATAAAAGTCGCCTAATTTATGTAAATTTTGAAATTTTCTGTCTATAAACAAGTTGTAAGGCTATTTGTTCTTTAAACCGTTTACATGAATAACCGCCTGCGTTTCATTTAATGTAAGAGTAATTTGCTGCACAAATATGATAACATATTTGAAATAAACAACCTGTTACTTATTTCTTTGAAATAAAAATTTTATGATTAAGTCTATTTGCACTTCAGCCAATATAAATTGTACATTATAAACCATCACATTAGTTACTCATTACTATGCCCTGGGCAAAGAAATATATATTTTTTTAAATTAGAGGTAAATAAATATTACTAGGAATACTATTTAATAATGTGTATTTTGTTTGGTGGTGAAGTTAAAGCAGCAGCCTTGTCTTACACTCTTTTATAAACCAATATAAACTATCGATCTATAGTACACAGAGAAAAACAAAGTGTTACTTACACTAAATGTTATATAAAAAGCTCCAGTTGTTTGTAGTGATACATTTATTAAAACCTTATTTTAATGCTATTTTACTGTTACATTTACAGATTTAAAAAATGGCTGCTTATATTTGTATGTTCAAGCTAGCACAAGTAACATACGTTTCTCGTTAAATATCCCTAGCAATTTAAAGTGTAACACTTGCAGGTTACTAGAAAGAATATATATTTTTGTGCGCTATTTTGTCCAGCAAGGTGCTATCGTCAATTATACAGAGCATCAAATAAAATCATTCGTTGCTTCAAAGTGTTTTGAGGAGAATTTTGTGTAAAATGCATATCAAAATATTACCAAAATTCGTATTAACACAACGTTAGGAGTGCTGCTGTATCAGAAGATGTTTAGTCTAAAAAACTAGGCCGATGTATTTTAAAAACATTTTCATTACATTTGTAAATACAAAAACAATTTTTCTAACATTTTATCATTACAAAACAAGATATTTGGCGCAAACATTATGCACTAACATCGTGAAAAATAATATAAATCTTAGTCAATTTCCTGGAAATAAAGACTGCTAATATAAGTTTCATTATCGAATGAAAACGCATTCGCATTCAATCCTGTTTGCTCAACAGCAACTTACTTGCGTTTTACACATTAGAATTTCTGGCAAACACCTTAATCGTTGGATATAAACAAATGAAAATTTTTGTTGCCATAATATTATATACAAGTAAAAATAGCGAATCTTAAATGCTCCGAACCACTGTAATCAATAGTGAAAGGTTTACAAAAAGGTATTATTGGCTTTTAAAATGTGTCTATCTTCCATACTGGCATGTGTGTTGTCAATATCATGGGCGGAGTACTGCTAATGCAAGAACACGAGAGGAGAAGGTTGAGCAGTCTCGCCTGTTTCGAGTAACGTTACTCCGAAGGGTGGCATTTGACGTCACTGCGGCAGAGCGCTCCCCCGAGTCTAGGGCCACCCGTGTGTCATTTATTGCTAGTTTCGGACCATGATTTAACTCAACCTGGAGCCCAATTATTGAAACTATCAGAATTATTCCTGTTAATCAGTGATTCTCAAAGTTATATGAACCGCGACCCATTAAAAAAAAATTCCAAAGTTCAGGACCCACTTTAATGCCTTATGCGAGAAACGTACCATTTCGCTGTTCCATCATGTTCACATTGTGTTTTTTATGTAGCGTAAGGAAGTGAAGGGTTGTAGGATTAATAAAATAGTTTGAAAAGTGGAGGTATTAACGAACAATTTTAATGAAAATGATACCTAATGAAACAGTATTTCACAATGTTTTATATTAGTAATTTAGTTTAAAATTCATTTTGACCGCGAGTGGCGGCTGCAGTGAGGGCGGCGCGGCGGCGGGGGTTGCATTCACTAAGTACTCTGCGTAGTATTTTACGTCTCATTGACAGTTGCATTGCATGTGTGTAGGTTCTCAATTATAACATTTTAAATTTTTGCATATGTTTATGTAAGAAATTATAATTTTTAGTCTGCAACACTCCAGTGGATCGCGACCCATACTTTGGGAAATACAGCTCCAGAGGAAAGAAGTCATTCCCCTATCGGAATGCCTGGAGCCAGTTTTTGAACACTCGATATAGGAATTGTATACCGGAATCGATCCATAAAGTGTCAAAATTAATCCGAAAGCTACGCAGCTACGGCATCGCCATTCCTCTAAAGGTTTGTTTTATAATACTTAATGTGATGTAGGAAACTTGAAAATACACTGGCGCATGGTTTTATATAAATATAATTAATAAGGGAGGCTAAACCTGTTACCAGATTTCAAATTATCACGGCAATTACATATATATACAAAAAAATCGTGTAAACAAAGTTAAGTTGTAGGAGAAAGCTGATAGAATTGCTACAAATATAATGTGGAATATTACAGGAAATTGCTGAAACATAAAATAAATAACGAGATCAATTTTGCAAGAAAAGCTGTATTTGTAAAATTTTGTAAGTACTGTGAATCTAAACGTAATAACTTGGTTTTAGATATGCAAACATTAATGAAAAATATTTAATAGTTTACAGCTATAGCCGGAATGTTAGCAAAAAATTTTTTATGATCTATTTACACCAGAAAAATATAAATTGTTATAGTCTTGCTTTAAAATTTGCATTTTATCATTTGTTACAGCTTGGTTAATCGTTTTGCTGTTCTTTTGTGTACCGATAAAGTAATTAAAATATGAAAGTTCCTTAATTATATACTTAATTAATACTAAACCTTTATCTAGCAGCAATGTGAGTTAACTCTTTAACATGTTCTTTCGCAGGCTATGTTATTTTATAGGGAAATATTAGCGTAATTACGTCAATACAAGTTGTTTTAACGAAAAAATAAATGACCTGGCCTGTTCACTGACACTCGTCGGTTCTGTGAATGGATGACAAGCTATCTATTAAAGAGGGGGGTGGGGATACGACTGTGGTGCCATCTAGCGGATGGTTTGGAAGTATTTACAAATCAGTTGGCAGTGCGCTCTAGGCGACACAGAACCACACTACTTCCCGCTTGACTTTTACCTTAAAGGGAAATAAATACTCGCCAGAAAATAAAATTTGCAGTACAATTGTTTTTGCACCACACAGCAACACGACATTCATCAAAATATCCTGAACACCCGGAAATCGGTTAATTTTTTTATTTAGTTGACGGGTTTTTTGATGTGATGAATACAAGTTTCACTCATTCGGGTTTCGTTTGAAGGAGCAGTTAGAAATAATTATAGAAATGGACGAAATGGTGCTTAACATGAGAACCGTAGGACACAAAACACTGATGCCATTTCAGAAAGGTTTATTAATATCTATGCAATCTTTACGTGGCTCACATAGTGATCTCCAGAAAACCAACTAATTGAAATAACTTACATAACATATCGCTTTAACAAGAACTTACTTGAAAGTTTCGTTTCTCATCGCAGAAGTATCGGTAGTACTTATAATAATCCAACATCAAAAGATTTTTAAGAACAGGTTCTGGCAAATGTTACAGGGATATGAACTTCCTCTACCGCAAGAAGAATGTGTTGAGGACGATCGATCAAGACAAAGCCTTATCTGACTAGCCAGATGTTCACGAGTTAAGTGTGAATGCTACAGAAAACAAAAACGAAGAAAACGGGGATGTTCAAGAAGATGCTGTAGTCACGTCCTTGACAAGACCGTGGGAAGAAAATTAAGCGTTAAGATACGTAGCTGGATATTTTGTTCATGAAAGTGAGAACTAGGTCTTGAGAAAAGTTTGAAGACATGGAAAATAAAGATAGCTATTAGCTTATAATTTCCGCTATATTATATTTAATTGAAATTCGTATGCTGTTTGCGGTGGGAAACGTATCTTTTCATATTTTGTATTTGTAGGTGAGCCGTGGAAAATCAACTGTCCTGTCATCAAAATTTGAGGAAACACTATAGTGCGTCGAATAAATGTTTAATATACACCATGAGTTCGGCTTACAAAACTGGAAAGGTTTTGTTTAAAACTTTTACTTGAAACTGGTCGAGCATTTTCCACGGGGTCGACAAAAAAGTGGTAAAGAAGTTTTCGAGAACTAGGATATTTATAAGAATGCGGCATTTAATTCGTCAAGCGAAAGTTATATGTGCGAAAATGAATAAGCAGAGGAAGATTGAACATATTTAGAAACCCTGACCTTAAGTTAATATAATCATACTCGTCAGTATGCTTGTTTTTGTGTCAGAACTTTGTTGTTACATATCATGAATAAGTAACGTTTGCTAACATACTAAAAGCAGTAAAACTTTCATGGCTCCCAGCAGTATTTAAAAAAAATTCAAATAATATTTTTTTTTTGTTAATTTATTTTAAAACCATAGGGTGGATTTGTGTATATAAAATTTAAGTATAATTGTTTCATTAGGTCTGACTAATATTTATCAGTTTTCTTCAGCTAATTCCAGGAGGATATTCTGCGTGATGATTCTGTGAGCATGAAACGAGATGTTCATCTCCATTTTCTGGCATAAGCTAATGACGATTTTATTTTTATATAAATATCTTTCCTGACAGCAATATATGCTATGTATATCGAAGAAAATAATATGTTTTATGTTTATTACAAAACAGTAGCTATGTCAACGGGCAAACGAGTATTACATAAAAGTTTTACCCTTAGCTGCAGTCTCGACTGGCCAGTCGCTGCGCCATAGTTGCGTCAGCGCGCTCCACTCAATGTACCATTACTCAAACCGGCTCGCTTGGGCCAACCCCCTTTAGGTAGTAGTCTTACTGCTAACCCTCAAACACATTGTTGTTATCGCAGAGAGTAATCTGCTAGAGGCGACGGGTCATTAGAGAGGTGGGTGGATGACCTGGCCAACTCACTAACACTCCGTGGCTTTTACCTTAAGTTAGTTTGGAAGCCTTCAGGCAGAACACCTGGGGACGTTAATAATATCTATACAATACTTTAAGGTACTTTGGAAAGAGAGTATACATGTTTCCTTGCAATGAAATTATTTTTCCTCTTCCCGCGCCATCATCACTGCGTCACTGGTCGACACGTATCAATATGAGGCAAAGAATACTTAAGGATGAACTGATGTTTATGGAAATTGTTATTCTAGACTTGAAAGAAGAGGACAGATTAACGGTTCTACTGTTTGACGAAGTAAAAGTAAATGAATATTTCTATTTAAAATGCTATTTTTATTAAGTTTGCTTAAAGTCTCGTCAACAGCGGGGTCATTGGAGACGCGCACAAACAAAAACCACCACAATTAAAAGGAATCGGCCATTCCCTTTATAAAGGGACCACACTAGTATTTGACTGGAGTGAAAACATGGAAAGCTGAAATCAAGATGGCTGGTCCAGGATACGAACCCGCATCCTCTCGAATGCGAGTCCAACGTGTTGCCATCGCACCACCTCGCTCAGTATTTTGGATAATTAAATTCACAATGAAGGTTAGCATCAGTTTATGATGTAGTAATTTTTATTCCGTAGTAATAAAAATGCATTATATTTGGAGTATATAAATAAGATAAATGAGACAGGTAACTGAGGAGTTAAAATGGAATGGATTATATGGTTAAGAAGATGTAGCATAATTAGCGAAAATAGCTGTATTGCCACTAT
>NQII01012531.1:0-19139 GCA_002778355.1 Clitarchus hookeri
AGAATTACTCTTATTGTTTCTACGGAAACTATTGTACATCGTACGCGGTTTGCTAAAAGGCTAAAATATTACATGTGGAAATTGTTAAAAAGAATCTTATTACAATAATACTTCTACAGTTGAATTTTATCATTTCATTTTCATACTCAGTGTTCTGTAATAATTAACTATGACACATGAGCTATACCATGCATTTGCCAGATAAATGTCGACACACACATTGTATAAATTAGTCTTACAAATAACAGAATGTAGTTGCTGATCACCACATATATAGAGCATTTTAATCATGTATCATGTCCATACTGCTACAGCCGCTAGGTGTAGACATGACAGTTAAGGTTTTTTCTGCAAATAAAAATATATCATATTTAGAGAAACCCTGAGTCGGCAAGAGATATAGTCCATCTCATATATGAAGGCCACATTCTTGACAGTTGACTATCACTGCGTCAATGTTTACTTTTCGTTTATGTATCCATTCACCATCAGCTGGTGCGTCAAGAGAAGGCTTTGATGTGACGAGTCAGCGCGTCCAGGAGGTGCTGTTTCGTGCGGCAATTGGTGAACTACTTGGGTGGTGCGGCAGGCGGTGAAACAGAGTTTGGAGGGCGTGTGTAGGGTCCTTCGTAAACGCTGTACATGAAATATTGGTTACTTTTAAAATTATGCAGAGCTCGCGAAAAATAAAACTATTGGTATCTGTTCGTAAATGTATTATATAAAGCAAACGAACGCTATTCTCTTCTGGTCTGTAATGCTTCGAAAATAATCCCACAGACGGTGTGCACAACATTTCAGCGCGTGAACTGATCCCCATTTTTTTCTCAAGAGGTAGCGTCTTTGTAAAGTTGAATGTTGTTCTATTACTAGCTCGGAACGACACGAATTTGATATACATTTCTTCAAATTATTAGAAAAAATAATTCAATAATATTATGCAATATTTCTGTATGCTTCTGGAATTAATATCAAACACGTAAGGAAAGCCGGGTTGGAGAGGGGTGGATAAGATGTGAAAAAAGATGTTGAAATTGCGTTTTGTTAGGATAGAGATAGTTTTAATGTACCTTTAATTTTGAACACCTATACATTTCTACTTTAGCACAAAGTTTAGTTTCTAACAATAAAAACCGCTGTTTTATGACCATATAAAATAAAATGTATTAATTAATCTACAAACTCATTCTTATCCGCGTATTTCCTGCTTGTATGATGTGCGCCGGCAGTGCACTCAGAATAGCCAACGTAATATTAATTTTTGTTTGTTCATGCATCAGCTGATACAGGTTTTGTAAATTGCACATTGTTTGTTTGGAATACGTCAAGTGCCACTCACTGACTGTCAGAATCTGGCCAACTTATATGAAATGAAGTATATCAAAGGCATTGCCAGTCTGGAAAATAATAATTTTGAGAATTGAACAAGTAACACACAATACATGTATAAGGTTGATTGTTTTAACCGCGAAACTAGTAACTGTTGTTGGTACATTTTAGTATTAATTACATTTTGCTTCTCTTATTAAACCATATTGGTGCCCATAGTTACTTCTGGGCACAGACAAAAACAATTTTGTTTTGCTTGACTTTCGGTGGTCGTGCGACATAGCGATTGTGTACAGCTTGGTGTGACAAGAAGGATATTCAATATCTACCTGCACTAGGCGTTACCTGTCTTTGCTTTTGCTCCCTGTTTTCCTCCAGCCAGCAAAGGCCACGGTAGATATAAAGCGGTCTTATCATCAACTCCTTGTTTCCTATTCTTCTGCTGCATTCTCTCACCCTCGCGCACACACAGCTGCTCAGTACGCGTCGACGACACCCAAGAAACGTAAGCAGTGTCTTTGCGTTCTCAAAATTACTCTAAATTTTTCGCGGTGATGATGGGGGGACAAAATGACAAAGTTTCTTGTTAATAACCACTCTACTACTCTGTTAAGACACTTTAAAGATTTGTGCACTATGTTTGTCAGAAAAGACACTCTAAAAATGGACAAAAGCAGTCTTTTTAAAGTGGTTTTTATTCAATCACCCATTTATATTGCAACAAAGTGAAATATTAGGAGCATTCTTTAAACCTTCATCTCCTTTGTTGCTTAAACAGAAATTATACACATTCAACAGTGTCAGTGTAATTTTAAGAATTCTGACACACTGCACCACACAGTTCCTTGGCATGTGATGCAGTCCCCTAAATGCCAATCCAAGGTAAAAATTCTGGGTTATTGTCTGTTACCTAAAACCATCCAACTCAAAGTTCACTAAAGAATATTTACAAAAATAAACACAACTTTTTTTTTTCTAACCTTCATAAAACATTACTAATACAATGTTTGTCCTTCACAACCCCCATCAATTTTAAGAGCTTCAATCAATTTTGTTGCATATTTTTTCACCTTGAATGAACTACCAAAGCTTTTCACTTTTATAACTTTTATTACACTATTATAACCAGTGCAGTTTGTATTACTATTAAGTAAAAATGAACCTAAGTAATGTAGCAATGAACATCAATAACAATCAAAAATGTGATTTTGCATATTTTTCCCAGGGCTGGCAAAAAACTGGTGTTTTCCTGGGGGAAAAAAGAAAAATGTCCTTTTTTTATACAACCTGCTGTTTTTTTTCCAATCTGCCTATTGATTTTTTTTTTGAAGTAACAATATTTTCATAGTGCAACTGAAAGTCGTGAGTTTGGTTGATAAATAGGCTATTTATAATACATAAGTTCAGCTATGCATTTTACTTTAAATGCCATTTTTAATAGTATTATGAAGATTTAACTATATACTGTGCCTTGATACTGATTTTATTTAAATTAAAAAGAAATATAGCACATTGTCAAACTGATTTGTTTATTTGTGTCTTTAAATAATTTCTGCATCATGTATCTTATCTAAACCATTCAATCTACTTTATTAATCCTTGTGTGAAAACAATACCAAGAATATGATCAGATAAAGAAAGATGACTGGAAAGAAAATCATATGGGGATTTGTTTGCCAGCCATGTCCCAACCTGTAAATCTGTAAATATGCTGCTGCTGGATAACTATAAGTACGCGATATCATCAATAAAACACTTTGCAAGGGTGTTTGTAAGTAGTGCTAAGATTGTGGTAATAAAACATTTTAAACCATACTACAAAATTTTAATTTCCAAGTTAGCTTAAAAAATACCCATAAAACATAGGTAGGTTTTATTTTACATGAGTTAATGGAGTTAGTGTTGGCAAGAGGACCTTTATTTTCAATATGAACAATGGATCAAGTAAATAATGACACACAAGGCAGGCAGTCTGGGGTCTGGTGATCAATGATTCACTTCCCCTTCCACTGTTCTTTATATGAAAATGTTCTTCATATAATTTTCACAATAGAAATAACTAATCTACTTATTTTGAACATATAGTCCAGCTATATATTATTTAAAATGTACAAGGATGGGTTTTAAAAATTATTTGGTGTTAATTAAACATTAAACAATAAAGTATTAGTTAAATTATAAAACAAATTATTAATAAAATTTAAGTGTTAAAAAAACAGGATTTGTTGGGAAAAAAAATTTAACCAAAATGGGTTTTCAAAAAAATAATTTTTGCCAACCCTGGTTAGGTGGCAGCTCATTTGTAGATGTGTACATTTCTCCAGTTACCAGTGATGACCTTGAAACACTGCACTTCTTAAGTCCAAGGGAGATGGGGCAAGGGAAACAATGCAGAATGGCTGCATGTAACAATATATACATTTACACTGCTAAAACATTGCTAAAAGTTTAATAAAATTCCAAAATTTTTCCAATGTGCTTTATTACAGAGGATTTTTTGAAAGGGAAAGGAAAATCTCCACAATAATAAAGTGAATGTAACTGGCACAATAACTGAATTCTTGGCAACTGCTGGAAATGTCCATAATCAAGGGCACCACTTCTGACACCAATGTTACACGATGCCAGAGTGGTGTGTTAAGAGTTTGTGAGGGATGGAGGTCTTGATATAAATTAAAGAAGCAAATGTAATTTTTAATTTATTCACACAGCTATTATTTACAACATTAAACTATCTATACTACCTATCTCCATTATTATACTCTTGTTATTCTCAGTGGGCGCAATATTTATTGCATCTAAATTCTAATGAAAATCCTTCTCAATGTCTATATTGATTGAAGTCAATTCTTACTCATTATGTTCAGTCTGTCTATTGTCATCATTCCAAATGTCTTACACTCACGCACCCAGTTCAGTAGTCCCGCCCGCCAGTCCCACTCTCCACTGCACCCATGCTCGCAGTCCGCAGACTTCCCTCCCGCTGGTCACTCTCGCCGCCACTTAATGCTCTGCTGGCTTGTTGCTTCGTTGTCTTTGCACACCTGTCGCTTAATGTTGTGCAACCCTCCAAACTCTCAAACTGAATGCTCAGAGGACAGTCGTCGCTTAAGTAGTCTCACTGGCCCAGTCTACAAGGTTCACCGCAAGGGTGTTGACCAAAACATTCTTTTGTTGATAACCTCACAATTTCAATCCGCTGAAGGTCACGAGCATGCAAGTTGCAATAGGCTTATCGCAACGACTTACCTTCGAAAATTGCTNTTCCCGAGAAACTGAGTATTGCAAGGTCCTTTAATGGAATTTTTCATAAAGGGCAAATTTTTTTATAGATACATGTATGTATGAAACCTCATGGTTACTAACAAGTGACCGAGTTTTCGCTCTGAAGCAGGCAGCATATGTTATCTGTCAGTGGACAGTTAAACAGATCACAGCACTTTGCTCGTGTGCATGCCTGTGTGTGTGTGCGCCATTAAAATGTTTCAAATCACTACAAACTTAAACTTATTAAACACAAGCTGTGCCCGCGGCTCCGCTCGCGTGGACTACAGAATTATTGTTTAGGTTTTTTTAAAATAAAGTAGAATTTTACTTAGTGTTAATCTTCTATACTCTATACATATTATAAAACTCATCGTCTCTATGAATTAAATGGTAAAAACACTTATTAGTATTTCTCTGTTATAGATAAATATATGCTACCATGGAGATTTTTTTAGGTCATATTATTCTACATAATTCTTTACTACATTATATTGTTCCATCTTTAACGGTTTAGACAGCGTATTGTAAGAGAGAGCGCTGACTGCAAACTTTTTTCCGACTTGATTCACTATTATAGTTTGTAAATTTTTTGAGATATTTTCTTGTGATAAAAAGTAGCCAATATCACCTTTCAGCCCTCCAACTATTTCTGTGCAAGAAATTACGTCGATCTGTTGCTCTGTTGCATTGTTATTCCGTTTGTGTACTTTTTCATTTTCCAATAACAATTTCCCAGAGGGAATGAGATATTTTCTCGGGATAAATTGTAGCCTATGTCATTTCCCGGTCCTCCAACTATCACGTCGATCCGTTGCTCCGTTGCAACGTCGTCCCACACTAACAACTTACATTGATGCAGCATTGTACCCTGAGCGCTATTTTTACTAAAAAAATTTTCCTGAGGGAATGAGATATTTTTTTAGGATAAAAAGTAGCCTATGTCATTTCTTGGCCCTCAAACTATATCCGTTCAAAAAATTACGTTGCTCCGTTGTGACGTGAAAGAAGGACAAACAAAGCAACGAACACACTTTCGCATTTATAATATTAGTGAGGATGCTACTACATAATGTTTACAAAACACAAATAAACTGTGCTATATTGTGGCACCTGTGTACATAATATTTCTAATTTGCTTTTGTTATCAAATTCCTTCCTTTTTATGGCAAAGCCCCATCATCTTGTCTTGATTTTATTGTTGGATTTTATTTTCTTCAAATCTAATGTAAATGTTATTGTTTAATTAATATTTGAGATGAATAATTTTGCTATCAAATTGTAACAAATTTATATTACTTTTTTTTCTTGTTGCTCATAAAGTAGCAACGTTTTTTGGTGTGTCTACTAAGAATTATGTTCGTTTTTACACCAATCATGCTAGATGGCAATGCTTGTGCTATACTTTAAAGATTGAATACTATAAAATTTTAGTTTTATATTTTATGTGTGTCTTAGTAATAAACCTTTGTTTTTAGGAAAATTTTAAATTCTCAGCAGTGGTTTATTTTGGTGAAACTCTGTGAAGAAAAAAATATGTACTGTAACTGTATATCACAACTGTTTCAAGGACCACATCATGGTGATTCCAAATATTGAATTGTCTGCCAAAAAGTCTGGTTTATCGTATTACCCAGAGATGATAACTTTGCCATTTTTCTTTTTCTCCACAACTAGCACCATGTAAAAATTGCAAAAATTTGCTGTCGCTTTTAAATCTTTCATTATTATATTTGAGTGATCACTAATGCCTGCCGTGTTGTATTCATCTTACAGTGCAGTGCACGAGGTACAGAATGTGTTTGGATACAAGATGCCCATAACTTGGCAGTGTGAGGTGGGCCATAAGCTGTAGTTTTCCCAGCAGATGGCACATTAGTGTGGACCGGCAAACGACAC
This sequence comes from Clitarchus hookeri, assembly GCA_002778355.1. Lineage (NCBI taxonomy): Eukaryota > Metazoa > Arthropoda > Insecta > Phasmatodea > Phasmatidae > Clitarchus > Clitarchus hookeri. Next base: position 6,493 of record NQII01012531.1, read on the forward strand.
TGGTAACTCATATTTCACTTTCAGTTTTAAATTTTTCTCTGCATGCCAGAATATCAATTTTAATTTCCTAGCGGGATCCAGCCCAAACAGCAGTAGTGAGTTAATTACAGACATTTGCAGGCTCACTTTTAATAGACTAACTTAATAAGCAAAAAAACATAAAAATGAGAAGGAAAAAGTTGTAAAACAAAAAGTTATAAAAAAAGGGTGGTTTTCTCACATGTAACTTAACGATTTTGTTTTTTTTTTTTTCAATGGCAGTTGTACATTAGTAATTATCAGTAATACTCAAGTTTAAGGTGGTGTTCTAGTTGTCTCTTTTCTTTTTGCCCTCCTATTGGGACTTTGTGGAAATAAATCCTCAACCAAGAAAATTTTGTGCGTCAAAATTTCCTATTCCTTGTTAACTTGGGTAATAACCCCCAGCTGGGTAAAATTACAAAATTTAACTTACTTACCTTGACTGAGTGTGTTGGTATTCCACTGGTGAGAGGCCAGATTCATTACATACACCTATATTGCAGTTTCTTTTACCCAGTTACATAGAATAAATATATAAAAATAATAATTTTCACAAACATTTTTTTATAATTTAGAATATGGAAGTGAATTGTTTTATAAAAACAATCTTTAGGCGTGTATACATATTGTATCCAAATTTCAGCAAACTACATCAACAATTTCTAATTTTATAATTTTTTTCCCATGTAAAAGGATAGAGGAATATGTGGGGCTTGGCTTTAAGTTTTAATGATTTCTGTATGGAGAATCACACTTGATGCTGAATCTTATTCTTGGTGTTCTCTGGGTATTTTGGTGATCAGGGTTCGGACTGCATGGGTTGTTTGTCCGTTTTTGGCAGTTCCTGCCTCATCAAAGAGACGATAAGGATTCCGACAATCTGATATCACAGATCACCATCAGAACAAAACTCCACGGGTACAAAGAAACATGCAAGAAACAATTAGATATAGTAACTAGCCACAATAATTAAATGTTTTTAATATTAAAAGTCACATTATCATAAATCACTCAAACTAAAATAAATTTTGATAACACTGACAAGTACGCCTTTCGCTCGCTTTTAAAACAATTACGCTGTAACGCTTCCATAATATTAGTTATGTCATTTAAGAACATTAAAGATAATTTATGTCACAAAAAAATTATGCTGAGAGATTATTGACAACATGGTGATAATTAGTACCGATATTTACTTTTTAAGCGCTTATGAAATGTGAGGAAGCACAATCTTTCATCAAAAAGCAGTTTCCACTTTACAATGCACTATCACTGACCACATAAGGGTTTCCTTAACATGTATGTACATCAACCATTCTGAATCTATTTTGTGTATGTGTATGACTGTGTGTGTCACTCACACACATACACACACACTTTCTCTCACACACTCTCACTCTCTCCCTCTCTATATATATATATATATATATATATATACTATATATATTATGGCACACATAAACAGAAGTCATTTTGAACCAAAAATGGCAAGCCCTCTATGAGGAAAACTGCATTATCACTACTTGATAGATTTTGAAACAGTTCATCCCTGTCTTCCTAAAACAACACGATCTGTGAAATTTTTCCTTTTCAGTCACATTTTTGTAATGAAATTTCATATTTAGTTACATGGTTTCTGAAATATCAAACGCACTCTTTCCATAAAATTGTCTAAATTGAATGAAATTTTGTTAGTTAACTATTTTCTCAAATAACAGCAAGCACAGGTTTTGCAGGACTTGCCAATGTCTCAGTAACAGTTAGTTAAAAGGTTATTTGGGATTTTTTAGGTGTGGATGTCCAATTCTGTGAAAGTCCAAACCAGAGCTAGTGGTCACTTAGGTAAAAGTTTTTGTAACTGTCTTAGCATCACAGGATGCACAAATGCTACATTTACTGAGATACAAACAGTACATACTTGCATATACCTCTAGACTTTAAATTCAAAAATCAAAGAAACTAAAAATTTCTACAACTGTAGTTGTCTGTTGGAAACCTTCTTTGTGATTTAAAAAATTAGCATTTTAGAACACAGAGTTGTCACACATAATGTATCTTTCATACAAAAAACACAGTTTAAGGAGATATTATTTTTAAAAACATAAAACTTCAAATAATGGAAGAAATGAATAGTCTTTCATGTGTTTAAGGACTACGAACACAATTTTACAGCAAATAATTTCAGCTAGCATAGAGTTCTAAACAACTTAATAATATTTGTCACAATAAGTCACAAATGAATGCCACCTCCACCTTTGATGACACAATCAACAAAGTGGAGTTGGCAGTTAGCTACAATAAAAACTTACCAGTTACTGTTTTATACCTTACACATTTCACCTTGCTTTATTGAAGCTGGTATCCAGCAAAAACCAGATTAAATACAAACAAGGACAGTCAGTGGTGGCTCCAGGAAGAATTTCAAAGGAGGGGACGAAGTTAAAAATTAATACAATACTTTATTGAATATGCAACAAACTAACAAACCTCTAAACAAACCTGGGTTTTCACTTTTAGTAGTTTCATCATGATCTCCAAGACCTGACTCAAAAAAATACACAAAATGTATTGCATTATTTTATTGTAAAAATCATGTATCTATTATTTATACCAGTTCTTTGTGTTTTTAACTGACCTTCTGTATATTTCATTTAATTGATTTCTTATATCTACCTGCCCCAGCATTACCATTTTAATTTCATTTTATAAATGCAGTTTGTTCCCTAAATGTTTTTTTCTATCTTGTCATCCAAATGTTTTAGGCCGACAATGCCTGTAGTCTCTCATGTATCATCAGAATCAAAAATAAAACAACACNTTTTTTCTATCTTGTCATCCAAATGTTTTAGGCCGACAATGCCTGTAGTCTCTCATGTATCATCAGAATCAAAAATAAAACAACACAAACAATAAAACGTGGTTTTATCATTGTATACTGCTAACCAAATGACTTTATGGATTTTTTTACTCAAATTATATGTATAATTTCTTTTGTGTGTTTGATAGGTTTGCATTATAATAATTTGTGGTCTCAGAGGATCAAGATTTTTAATTTAACGCTTGTGGTTATCCACCAAATTCTTCCCTAAAAATATTAATTCTGTTCACTGTGTTTTTGAATGAATATGGCATGTTACATGTATGTTCAGTAAAGGCCTGTTTACAACTGCATTATCCCAATTTGTGTCTTAGGATAAGGATACGCTGATTGGTGCACGTGACCCTCTGACGTAAGNTTTACAACTGCATTATCCCAATTTGTGTCTTAGGATAAGGATACGCTGATTGGTGCACGTGACCCTCTGACGTAATGGCACTGTCACAACCTCCTGTGTCGCAAGTCAGCCTGTGTCCCAAGTCAAAGCATTCAATAAACTGAACTTCTGTTCCAAGTTATGTCATAACATGATAAAAAAAGAAGACTACAGATACTTCCACGCGCATTTGTGGAATGAACATGTTGTAAACTTAAACAATGGTCTTGCAATGTGGATTTTCTTGAGACAAACATGATGAAATGCTAATTAGTGCAGTCTGCATTTGGTCTGAACTATTTAATATGAAGGTTGAACATTTAAGAAAATTCTTGGATGTCAGTTGCCGAGCTTATTTAAAATAAAACAGTTAGGGACAAAATTAAAAAGATAAATAAATATTTGAATCACACATCTTGTAAACATTACATAATCAACAAATCAGCAATATAAATACCATTAAATAACGACAAATAATGAGCCAAATTTACTGCAATCTAATGTTATATTCTGAAATCTCATTTTCAGACAACACATTTGTGGACCATATTTGAACTGCAAGAATGTGACATCACTCGACGTCAAGATTCGGACACGTCTACAGGTATGGCCGATTATAGACAGACCTTAATACAGCAACAAAAATGCTGTGTATATAAATATTAAAAACTGAATAATACACAAACTTTGAAAACTATGATATCATGCACTGTTATTTCCAAATATTCACAAATTCTCAAGCCTTGAATATAATAATGTAACAGTAACAGTACATAATATGTCACAATGTCAGAAAACACATTGCAGACGACATGCATCTGCCATCTATCGAGTTGTTGTATCACTGCATGAACCACGTGGGCACAGTTGGCTTGTGCCCTGATTATACCGCACTTCGACTATTTCGGAGACATCTCGTGTGCCTTCGGCAAGGAAAAAATATATAGCAGCGTGGGTACAGACCGTCTGTGCCCCAAAGTTAAGAGGAAAAATATTATCCACATATAAAGTAAGGAGACACTGTTTGCAGCCTAGTGATGCAGAATTTAATGGCCAAATACATTACTTTTACTCTTAAATTATGAAAGAAAGATCTATAAAAGAGCCCTTATTTGCTGGGGCATGTTAAATTTTATTTGGGAGGACACATGCCCCTGCACCCACTAACGAGAGCCGCCCTGAGGACAGTATGTGTAGCCCAAGGACAACAGAGATCGAGGCCCATAATTATTTTTAAACCAAGATCAGATAGGATTTGTTACAGTGTTTAAATCATTTATTGTCAAATAACAAATTCCCATCAAAATACTTCACATACGTATATAATTTATATTACAAGATAAAATGGGCCAAATTATTTTCGTTAGGCAAACAATAATTTCCTAATTTTTCATATCACAAAGCCATTAATGATTTCTGTGGAATGCAACTCCTGGGGTAAATCACTTTCTATGCTGAGCAATACTAAATGTGACAGGCGGTTTCGTGTAGTTGTTTGCAGTCAATTAATTCTCTATAATCTTTATTTTTGAAAATGAAGGATCTGCACTGCAGTTGGACACCATTAATACCAATTACATTCGCAAAGCAATTCCAATGCCTGTTCAAAAAGATAATTTCATATTAAATTGAGATAACACATTAAAAACCTTGATGATGGTCTTTGATATATCTACATCTTAAGGGATTGGCAGTTAGAGCCTGAGACTGCTCAAGGTTGTTCCAAGAATCTACAAGCGATGTCTCTTCATTCAAGCATCGTATATAAACAACCAGTTTATTTATACACAGCCCAAACCACAAACTACCATCACTCATTTTAATGCAGTTTAGGTTCCATAGTTTTTTAATACAATTACTAATCAAAATTCTCTGTATAATTATCATGTAAAAATAATAATATTGATTATTAAAAAATGTTATTTTTTATTAGGCTCAAAATTTAATGTTATTGTTTATTTAAAAAATTTGTATTTTCATTAAAGGAATAAGTTGCAAAAATATAACAATTTTGTGGAGGCCCTTCTCATGTAGAGGGCCCAGGGATCCAGCCTCTGTTACTCTCCCCTAAATCCCGCTCTGCATACATATTATCAGTGGCAAACCTTATTATGACACACAATTTCTAAGAGGTAAAAGTTAAGCTGACTATTTAATGCATGCGCACACAAATTACTGACGTAGTGAATTCAAGAGCTAGGAAATTTTTTGCCAGCATAGTGTAAAAGCCATGTTGTGATGTGTTATGCATGATGGCTAATGGGACCACTTTAGCAAGAATTTACGAACAATAGTGACAAAGGACTATACAATTAAGGCCTTCGTCTACCTGATGAACTACTTTGTAGAATGTTTGAAATATTATTTTTTTAATGAAACAATTCAATGTGACCCCAATATGTTCACCTATGAATAAAAAACATCCCAAACAAGGATGGAATGATACTTTCAATAAATATATCACAATCACATATGCTGTTAATATTATTTTGGAACCCTCCAAATTTGTAAAAGTAGTTTTTGTTCAGACTGCTATATCTTAGAACATACTACTTGGACACAAGCAAAACTACGGTCTGAGTCTGTATTGAATCTTGCTACACACTTTCCATCAATAAAATGATATGGTGATCACTTAGAAAGTCTCAGAGGTACACACAACATGATGAAAACATTCTATGCCAATCCAGAGCCTTACACGTAGCAACAATGGCACACCTGATGCATGTGTCAGTGTAGTCCTTCTTGACCTCAAATGTGAAAATTGCTCCAGTACGGTGATTTCCTTAACCTGCCAGTGATCGCTATTTGAGATTTTCTCTCACATGATTGTAAATCATATGGTTATTTCTTAATTATGCATGAGAAGTGACTGTACCTTCTTGTAGCCAAGGTTCTAACTGTCATCATTACGGAGATTAGGTTCTGAAAAGTAAACACCATTATCGCTAGTTGCATCAAATGTCAATTTGCATTTGTGCGTTGTGTGTGAGTATTTTGCTCATTGCATGACCACTGGCATTAGTATTTCGTAGAGGTCGACAGGAAAATGTTCTCCAGTTGTTGTGGCCTGTGTGTCTTTCTGAATGGCGAGTCGAGGGAGAATGCTGATTGAATTAGCACTATTACAAAATCACGGTAAGACTTATGTTGTTGAGTATTGTATTTAATTTTATATTTGTATTGTTACTGATTATAGAAATCAATGCATGGCAGCAAGACTCTCACACAGTGGAAGAATTGGAAGAAAATAATGATGACCCCAAAGGATTGATGACAGAGAAAGCAATAATGAAAGTGAACAAAGTGATTGTTTGTGTAGAAAAACACGGAAGATAAATAATAAACTGGAGTGGAGTATTACAGATGTATTTGGATATACCACGACATCACTACAACACGACATGCTACGAGAGCGCCATCATGAACTAGACTGCAGAACAACTGAACAACAGCATGTCCTTATCCAATAGCCGCGACTCTCTGTATAGCCAACACTCCTTCTTAATCCAGGCATACATACATCAACACTCCATAAGTACAAATGAAAAGACAATGCAAAGAGAAGAAAAAAACTTAACACATATTAATGCCCTTAACACAAAAAATTATGCTTAACAGGAGGTAGGGCTTTAGTTAGAATATCCGCAATCATTCTATCAGAAGGCAACTACTCAACATTCAAATGATTTGCGTAAACATTCTCTCTAATATAATGGTATTTCACATCAATATGTCTCGTCCTGTTGTGAGACATGGGGTTATACACTAGCTTCTGAGCACTTTGGTTGTCATTGTATAACAAAACAGGCATGTCAACACTTTCAATGCACCGCACAGCTTCACCATATGAAGGTGGCTCACTGACACATAAATAAGTAACATGATCAAGATATATCTTCGGTTTGCGCTGTCGCTCTGGATACCTTCGATGAAAGTTGTCCTGGAGTCCTCTCTCAGCATTCTCCGGCGTATGAACAACCTCTGCGTTGCCATCCTCAATGCTGTCCAAGGTGTTGCCCACTCTGCTGTCAGCTGGGGGAAGGTCCTCAAATCCATGGAAGTCCGAGGACTCAGATGAGGGCAAGGACTCATCATCCACTATAACACCCTCCACTGGTAGTACAGGAGTCTTCTCAATGTTGTGTGTTTTATCATCAGTAGATGCTGGGCCCCCCGATCCGCCCTTTGGAATGTCAGATTCCATAAACTCTACATCTGTAGCAATAGTTACCCTTCCAGGTCTTCTCGGGTCATAGAGACGATAACCCTTTGTTCCCTCTGGATAGCCAACCATGATGTACTCCTGAGCTCTGGCCTCCCATTTTCTTCTGTTATGCTTGGGAGTAGGTGCATAAGCCTTTGACCCAAAGGTTCTGAGGTGTGTCAGGTCAACTCTTGACCCAGTCCAAGCCTCTTCGGGAGTTGCTCCAACAACCGCTGCAGTCGGTGATCTATTTTTCAAGTAGATTGCCGTCATGACTGCTTCGCCCCAGAATTTCTTTTGAAGTCCGGAATCCAAGAGCATGCAACGTGCCTTCTCAACCACAGTGCGATTCATCCGCTCCGAGACTCCCCCCTGTTCTGGTGTGTAAGGCACGGTTTTTTGGTGCTCAATCCCCGACCTTCTTAAAGTGTTCTCGAACTGATGAGATGTATATTCAGTGCCATTGTCAGTACGGATCTTCTTTATTTTTAGACCAGTCTGGTTCTCGACAAACGTTTTAAACTCACAAAACTTGTCCAAGGTTTCACTTTTTGCTTTGAGTAAGTAACCAAACGTCTTTCTGCTGAAATCATCAGTAAACATGAGTAAATACCGGGCACCACTCATTGTTGGTTCGCTCATGGGCCCACACACGTCTGTGTGTATAAGTTCCAACTTTTCTGCGGCCCTCTTTCCTTTGTTCTTTTTCCTTGTTGCGGGTTTGTGCGTCTGTTTCCCCTGCAAACAAATTTCACATTTCTTGAAATCGCTTTCTGGAAACACTACACCACCAGACATTTCTTTCAGCTTTTTGAGTCCATTTAAGTTTAAATGTCCCAACCGTCTGTGCCAGGTGTCTTGATCAGTTGTGAAACGAGCGGTTTCCTTCTTTATTGGTTTCGCTTCCATCACATAAGTACCAAATTTACGAGGTGCAACAATGTGTGGAGAACCACTCACCTTTACTTCTTCCTCTCTGAAGATCTTGCAGCAGTTCTTTTCGAAGACAATGACGAAACCCTTTTCAGTCATCCTGCTAACAGAAAGCAAATTTGCTGCAAGTCCGGGTACTCTGAGTGTGTCGGTGATTACGTACTCGCCCGTTGGCATATTTACCCGCACATCTCCCTTGCCAATACTTTCAATGGTTGTCTCATTAGCTAAATTTACCTTAGTCTTGAAGGTAGCGTCAAAGTTTACGAGATGATCGCCAAACTTTGTCATATGAGAGCTGGCCCCTGAGTCAATGACCCACTTGTAAGCATTGTTATCACTGATATCACTTGCGTTAGTTTCATCAGTAGCCGATAAGGCGTGCGGATGTTTCGCTGATTTAAACCGTTCACTGCGATTTAAACTGGGACAGTTGGACTTAAAATGTCCCTCCTTTTTGCAATTGAAACAAATCACCGATTTCTTCTTACTCTCAGGTTTCTTCGTTCCTGAAGATGACGGTGTTGTCTTGAACTTCACGAGTAACGCTGAATCTTGAGTTGAATCCCTTTCCTTAAGTCTCAACTCGACTGTACATAGTCTTTCCGTCAGGTTTCTCACTGTTCGCTGTTCTTTCGGCATAGATTCCCAGGCATTGACAAATTCGAAATATTGAGAAGGAAGTGTATTTAAAATACGATTGATGAACAAGGATTCTGGAAGCCTTACTTTGTCTTCCTTCCACGTTTCATCACACAGTTCCATCCACAATTTCTCGAGACGAGCAATATGCTTTGCCACACTGTCAGAGTCCATTGATTTTATACTGAAAAAATCATTAAACAATCTGTCTTGCCGCTGTTCAGTTCGCTGTTCGTAGATACTCAGGAGCTTGGTCCACATCTCCTTGCTAGTACTACACATATTGACGAGTTGTCTCACTGCCGACGTCATATTATTGACGATGACTTGCTGAGCTCCAAATTCTATTCTGTCTAGAATTTGCTTCTTGGTCGTATAATCCAAATACTCCTTTGCCGTTGACTGCGTGTTCGGTTCTTCGGGAAATTGCAGTTTCCCTTCTACCGCATCCATAAGACCACTACTTCTGAGCAATATAATAATTTGGAATTTCCAATCGCTCCAGTTGGCTTGGCCTTCCAACTTGTCTATATTTGTTCGGGAGTGAGCTTCCATATTTGTCGCGGACGATAATTAAAACGAACGGACGGAAGACACGCGGCCGTTAACGAGACAGGTTAGGATTGCAGTCACGAAAAGAAAACACGCACGCTGTTCACTGTAAATACTTCATTCACTCGCAGTTAGGTGCCTGGGCCCATAACCTGTAGAAAAACACGGAAGAGAAATAACAAACTGGAGTGAAGTATTACAGATGTATTTGGATATACTACGACATCACTATAACACGACATGCTACGAGAGCGCCATCATGAACTAGACTACTGAACAACTGAACAACAGCATGGCCTTGGCCAATANGACATGCTACGAGAGCGCCATCATGAACTAGACTACTGAACAACTGAACAACAGCATGGCCTTGGCCAATAGCCGCGATTCTCCGTATAGCCAGGATTAACATTAAGAATATAGCAGAGGCTAATATTCAACAGTTTCACTGAAACCAAAGAGTCTGCTTCCAGCAATTCAGACAGTGATGATCCTCATTCTGCAGATCCTAGTAATGTAGGGAAAGATGGTGAAACACAGTGGTTGATGCATCCTCCCTGCCCTAATACACGCACTGCAAGATGTAACATTGTTACACATCTTTTGGGCGTAAAAACCTAAGCAAAAGATACTAAGAGAGTTTTAGATTGCTGGAAATTGTTTTTCCAGAACACAGTCATAAATGAAATAGTTGAAAACACTAATATTTATTTGTAAAATCGTCACGATAACTATATTTGTGAAAGGGATTTAAGGTTATAAATTTTGAAAAGATTAGTGCTTTAGTGGGTCTTCTTTATCTAGCAGGAGTCAAGTAAGCTCAGCATGTGAATGTACAAGAGTTGTGGAGTGATGATGGCACTGCGCCAGTGTTGCAGAGCTACCACGATAATGAGGCAATTTTATTTGTTGCTCCGTTTCCAATGTTTTGTGATACTGCAAACATTTGCGAAAGGTAACTAATAATTTAGCACCTATAAAAAAACTTTTTAATAATTTTGTCGGTCGCTGTAAAGCTAACTATCAGGTTGGAGAATATACAACCGTAGATGAAATATTGGAGGCATTTTGAGGTCAGTGTAACTTCCGGCAATACACACCAAACAAGCCGGCAAAATATGGATAAAAATTTATCCCCTACTAGATGCACGCATGTTCTAGACAGCAAACTTAGAAATATATACTGGCAAACTGAAGACCCCTATAAAGTNCCCCTACTAGATGCACGCATGTTCTAGACAGCAAACTTAGAAATATATACTGGCAAACTGAAGACCCCTATAAAGCAGCAAACTTAGAAATATATACTGGCAAACTGAAGACCCCTATAAAGTAAACAATGATTCAATAAGTGTTGTAATGNCAGCAAACTTAGAAATATATACTGGCAAACTGAAGACCCCTATAAAGTAAACAATGATTCAAGAAGTGTTGTAATGCACACTGTTGCTCCAATCATGAACAGAGGAAGAAATGTCACAATGGACAACTACTTTACATTGTTCCGTTGGCAAAAAATTTCTTGAACATAGTACAACAGTTGTAACATTACAAAAAAATAAGACACAAATTTTATCTTCATTTCTTACTGTGAAAGATAGACAACAGTACAGCAGTATGTTTGGATTTTAAAAAACTGGCATACTAGTGTCTTACCCTTCAATCTAATAACAAAATTGATGAGGGCTCTGACGAGCAAGAGAAACCAGAATTAATTACATTTTATAACCTGAGAAAAGGAGGTGTAGATGTCGTAGATGAAATGAAAGGTCAGTAACCAGAGTAAGTTGCAGATGGCCTTTGACTACATTTTTTTCTCTTTTGAATATTGATGGAATCAACAGCCAAATAATATACAGAGAAAACACCAATGAGTCAGTAGCAAAACTGGTATTTTTGAAGGAAAAACCTAGCTCTAGAACATGAAACCACACCTTCTTGAACTTATGAAACCACATCTCGTTAACTGTTATACCATCACAAACCTGCCACAGATTTCATGTGATGTTATAAGAAAATTGCAGGGGTTGAACATAGGGTTGCCAACCATACTATAATATATAGTATTGTACTGTATTTTGGCCCGGTGTACTATATACTGTTGAAGAAACATATAGTACGCAAACAATGTGCTTCGGGTTGGCCAGTTCTACTATATTAGTTTTAATTTTTATTAAATAGCAACACCACTCAGCAAACTTTATGAACGCACCTTACGACTATTCTTTGACTGACGCATTGTGCGTGTTTCCGAACGTGAGAACTGTCACTGTCAATGTCAAAGGTTTGTTTTTACCACCTTTTAACTCATCTGTGGTGTGGTTTTGTTTTGATCACCAAAAATTGCTCAACAAGAAATAAATAATAATAAATTGTTAAAGTAAACAATAGAAGGCGAAAGTGATAGTGAAAGTGCGTTGTTGTTAACCCCTACTAAAAAGCGGAAAGTCCATAAAAGATAAATAGAGCCAGTCTCACCTTAATAAAAAAAGAGCTTCTCATTTACATTAATTTACAATTTGAGTGTAATAAAGCATTTGATACTTTTATTATGAATAATAAATTATTAAAGAGTGCACAAAGTGCAAAAAAATATAACTTTTGTAAATAAGTAATACATTTGGTGTTTAATAAGCATACCTTACACTTTTTTAAATCTTTTTCCTTAAAATACTATATTTTCTTTCAGTGTACGGTAATTATCTAGTTTAGGGGCTTTTCTGTAAAAAAAAAACAAAAAACACCGAAAAGTGGTATATTTCGACTCTACTAATAACGTAGAACACGAATATACTAGGGGCATTAACGTACGACGAATTTCCTAACATGTACCCACCTAACCTAACAGAACCTAACTCCACGATGGGTGAATCACTATTTTACGTTTTTAAACTAACCTAGGATTGTACGGCTCTAAAATAACCTAGGATTGTACAGGTTGTACAGTAATATAAGATTATACAATATTAAAAAAATCTCCGATCAACACCCTACAATCACAGACTACATGGGAACCCTATAATCCTACGTTATTTTAA